>JAADXF010000385.1:0-20624 GCA_023337575.1 Pythium chondricola | reverse complement strand
TGAGTCTCCACCGAATCGGGTCCGCTTTGCGGCAGCTGAGCGAGGCGAAAGAGGTGCGTTCCTACAACCTTTACTGTTGTCACGCGGTGTTTGAGTGACTTCGTCTATTCTCTTGTTGCAGACAACGATGAACGAACAAGCACTGATCGACACGTTCACATCGCTACTCACTGGTGCAGACGCTAGCCACGTGGCTACAGCACGGGAGCTGACGCCACAGATCAGTGGATTCTGCATGGCCAACAGCCTTCCGCTCGTCGCATTCCCGATCGAAGCAATCTTCAACGAGCTGAGCCACCAGGTGCGTACTTCTGCACCCACATAGACACGTCCACGAATCACAGGTTCATTCTCATCGTGGACACGCATGGATCAGACGGTGATCACTGTACTCGGTGCTCTACTGGTGGGCAAGTCGCTCGTGATCGTGTGTCCGCGTGGGTCGGCGCTCGTGCTCATTGCGCATGCCCTGTTAGAAATGCTTCGGCCCTTCGAGTGGCAGGTAGGTAGCAACACGCACACGACTCGTGGCCAGAGCCTCACTCACTAACCACTGTGGACGCAGCACCTCTTTCTCCCTCTGTGCCCAGTGCGCACGGCCTGTGCACTGGCAGACCGCGCATTCTTCTCGCCCACACAGTCGTTCCGCAGCGACGTCCATCACCACACGGCTTCACAACCCTTCATCCTCGGCGTCGAGGCCGAACTAACTCACCACAAGTCGCGGGAGACGTCGAATGAACCGAGAAACGTGATTCGTATGGCATAGCGTCACCGCCATCGCTTTTGTGTAGCTGGGACCCTCCGTGGCTGACGAGTGTTCTTCTGGCTGTTGTTCTAGGCGACTCAATCTACAGCGTCCAGCGAGCAAACCTTCAACTGCGGCGACCACCACTCAGTCATCCACTGAGCGTCTCGTGCCAGGATGCCGACACGGCTGCGTATCCCCCCGAGATCCTTCAGGCCCAAGCCGTCGTGGTGGATGTGGATGCCGACGATGTGTACATTCCTGAGCGCGTCGATGTCCCCGAGTTCCCGCGTCCGTCCTCCCTGCTCTCCATGCCCTGATCAACTCTCAACTCTCATTCATCGTGGCAATGTGTGCACATGTAGAAACACTCGTGCGCATGATGGAATTGAACCTGCGTGACGCGGTGCGTGGGCGCCCGATCAGTACGGAAGACACCAAGCTGTTTGTCTCTTCAGCCGCGGTGCCAGTGTTTGTGCGCGATATGCTCGTGCCGACGTCGAGTGAGGTAAACGATGCGCTCGTCTCCAGTGGAGACCGCGTGCGGCTTGCGGTGCTCTCGTTTATGGTGTCGCTCTTTGGGGATGTACCGCTGTACGCGTGTTCGTTCCACCGACCGGCGCGCTCCGCCGACACCAAGACCAAAGAGGAGAAGCCACCAGGCGCACGTGGCAGCAGCAACCTCAGCAGTGGTGACGATACGTATATGATCTTTGAGGCAGATGCGTTCCTGGATGGAAAGATCGAGCTCGGGTGTCGCGAGTTCTTTCGCCAAGTGTTTCTAACCGAGGTGCGTGCGTGCGTGTCGTCATGTCTGCTTGTATTGCTGTCGCTGACGCTCACAATTCCGCAGCACTTTCATCGCTATCTGCTGGAGCAGCACGCACAGTTCTGCATGCAAGAGCCGTGAGTGAGTCCGACCGCGTCGTATCAGGCTGTCGCGGTGTACAATGGATAATGTAGACCTACGCGTCGCGCTTGGACCGGTTGCCGTGGTGGTGGTGGTGTTGTGTGAGCTCGTCGAGGCTCACAAACGTGAACTTGCGCACGAGCGTCGGCAGCGCGTCCCGCAGCACACCCACGGTCCAGGCCCGGTCGTGGACGATGATGACGGAGCCAGGCCGCGTCCGTGCTTTGAGGAACAACGCGTTGACGCGCTCCGACTTGATCTGCGCGTCGTGCGGGTACACGCTGCCCATGCATATCCTGTAGCCGTGGCTGGCCACAATCTCGCGCATGGTGCCTGTGAACCAGCCAGACGCCGGCCGCAGCCACTTGGTCGTGGTCGTCGCCCCGTACGACGCCACCTTGGTGACACTCGTGGCCAGCAGCCTGGTCGTTACCGTGGCGTCAGCGTCTTGTTCTTCATCGTGGCTGTATTGGCCATCTTGCTCGTCGTCGTCCTCCTCCTCACTATTCTCTGGCTCGTGGCTCGTGCGGCGGCGTGTGGCCGATGCAGTCGACTGCGTCGCCTCGTGGTGGGGCTGGTACGCGCCGATGACGGCGTCGCACTCTTTGATTTTCTGCTCAAACACGTGGAGCTCGTCGAGGATGCTCGCGCGGTCCTCGGTGAGGTGGTTGCCGAGGCGGTGGCCTTCGTCCACGATGCGCCGCACCACGTCTTCGTTGCCCTTGATCTGGTTGGAGATGACGAAGAACGTGGCTTTGATGTTGTGACGCCGCAGCAAATCAAGGATCTGCGGCGTCGCGGCCGACGGCGCGTCGTCGATCGTAAGCGCGCACACATTTGCGGACGTCGCCGCGCACCAGAGCACCGACGGGTGCGAGTGGCGCACCACCAAGTCCATGACCCACGCCGGCTGCACGTAGACAAAGACGAGCAGACACACGAGCAGCAGCAGCAGCAGCACCGCTGTCGCGACGTGGAGCGCGGAGCTCGCGGTCGTGGGAGTGAGCAGGCTGTCGTCGCCATCTGCGTCGCCCGCCACGGCGCAGATCGTGTCAATTAGAAGCATGGAGAAGACACTCGACGAGGTGGAGCGACGCATCGTGTCCGTTCCTGTACGGTGGAAGTTGAAGGGGTCCACGAAGTACTGGGGGGAACCCGATCTCCCTCGAAAGAGTGACGCGGCATAGCCATGAACCGAGTCAGCAGTCAGTCGGAGATGACAATGAGGGACCAGCAAGATGGAGGCAAGAGAAGCGTGGCGAACGGATGCAGATTCTGGGTGTATTGACCTCGTGTGTATCAAAGAGAACGATCGAGCACGCGCTGCCTACTCGGTGTGCGTGGGCTTCAGGCATTCACCATCGAGCAAGGCACAAAAAGAGGCCGAGACCGCAGTGACGGGGGCAGCAGACGGAATGCCACCACACATACACACACACACCGCGCGCGCGCTGCGATGCTTGCCGGTTGCACGTCTACAGGAACTTGGCGACGCCGTCGTTGATCGACTCACGCGAGAGCTCCGCGGCATCCGTGGCGGTGAGGTGGATACCCACGCCCATGAGCACACGCTTGATCGCCTCCTTCGAGGCAGCGTAAAGCATCTTGCTCTTGACGCGCGCCGTGTCGGGCGACCTGTCCATCACACACACCCGCATACAATCCATCAGTACCTTGGTGCGCGCATGCATTGTATGCACCGCAATTATAAATAACATACCACGACAAGAACACGATCTTGCTCGTGGGGCGGCCGTCCTTGGTGGTCAGATCCAAGTCGATCAAGCCGTATCGGCACTCGTTGTTGACCGCGAGTAGCTTCTGGGCAAAGTCGTCGAACGTGTCGGTCTGCGGGCCCGTGGATTCGATCACGATCTCCGAGTCTTCGACGATCTTGTAGATGAAGTAGCGGTAGTTGTGCGGCTCGCGCTTGAGCTTGAAGTCGTTAAACTGCGTGATGACATCATCGTGAACACCGACACCGGACGCCTGTGGGTTGTTGCCATATACATCAAGACCGTGAGACCATGGGAGCATTCGGTAGACGCATGCACGCCCAACGCACCATGGTTGTGGAGGGAGTTGCTGCGCTTGTCTATGGGGGGGAGGATCAGCGAACGGGGGAAATGAAAGAGGGAGGCAGGCACGCAGACTGCTGACCCACGCCCCAGCAGCTCCCCCAACGTAAGGAATCCAGCCATGCTGACTTGAACAAAGTATGGACAAATGCGTCGCCCCCCCGCATTTCACATCACACCTCCCATCTTTCTTTTCTCACAGTCACATTGTGGTGACAAGGAGAGCGCTGTAATCGAGTTGTCTTCAGTAAAATGGCTACATCATGCCATCGCATCGACTGGGCATGTGCCATCGGACCGATGGCATCAGTCAACGCACGGAGAATGAACGACGTCGACCGAAAAAGGAACCTCAACACTTTCCTACTCGGCCCAAAATACTACCTCGAAACTCCCACCAAGCATGACCATATCCACGTACAATCACAACAACAACAAACGAACCTGTAAGTAAGGAGGAAACAACACTGAAACAATATAGCATATTTCAGTACCAACGATCCCATTTGACCTGTATAAATCAATGTTGAGTCGCTGAAAACAAATACATAGTGCTGTGAAAACACATACATGCCCTGTGAAACCTCATATTCCAATATCGAGTAAGACGGGGTACATATCTCGTAACACAGGTATGAGATCACATATTTCAGTACCAACGATCCCATTTGACCCGCATAAATCGAGTTGTTGCGTGGTTGGAGGATGGATGTTGATCAAAGCCGCGCGTCTGAGCTACGGTTCCCACTGCACGATAGCTAACGCCTTCTTGGCACTCTTGGCCAGAAGCGCGTCAGTGTCCGCTGCGAGCGTGCGGAGGTGGTACTCGGTGGACCCCACGTTCAGCTGGCGCCGCGCCGGCGGGAACGACGCCACGGCCGTCACCAGCTTGACCGCGTTGAGCTGCACGAGGTACTTCGACGACTGCAGCAGTTGGTTCACGTTTTGCAGCGCGTCAAGCGCCACGAGCACGCGCTTGGCGTCGTCGTGCACCGCCAGCAGCATCAGCACACCGGCGCTCGCGGCACTCACCTGCCACTGGCCGTCGCGCAGCAGAGCGCAGAGCGTCTTGACCACGCCCGTGTCCACCGCGAGCTTCTTGGCCTTATCGACGCACGCGAGCGAGGCGATCACGTCACACGCAGCCGTGCGAAGCGCAGCGTCCGTGGCGCACAGGTGGCGCGCGACCAGCGGCAGCGCGTCCATCTCGATCGCCTTGAATGCCGTGCCCTCGACGCCGTCATTGAGTAGGTGCTTGAGCAGTTGCAGCGCGCGCAGCACCAGCTCGTCGCGTAGACTCGCACGCTTAAGGTGCGCGAGCACGAGAGCAAGGTAGCCATTGGACGTGAGCAGCTGCGCGCCTGGGAACGATCGCGAGAGCCGCAGCAGCGCGTCGTAGAGTCTCGCCGTCGTGGTGGCATGCGCAGCCGAGGCAAAGACCGGCGAGACGCGCACGACGGTCTTACCGGCCATGACGGCCGCACGGCCAAGCGACGAGTCAAGCATCACGCTGAGCACGGTAGCCGAGAGCTCGGCGATCTCCGCGTCCTCGTCCAGCACGCCGCTCTCGATCATCTCGAGCACGCCTTGCTTGAGGCACATGGCGAGGTCCTGCGGCAGTTTGAATACACTGACCATGGCGCGCAGCACGCGCTTCTGGAGCACCGCGTCGCCGTCCTCGAGCAGGTGCAGCAGGTGCGGCCACTTCACGGCGCCGAACGCCTCGGCCACGCGGTCGTACGGGATCTCGTCCACGTCGTGCTTGGCCTCCACGCGCGCGAGGTGCTGTGGCGTCGAGCACTTGTACAGGAACGAACCCGGCGCCTGCAGGTGGCGGATCGGCGCCACATACTGCGTGCTGGCCGGTGTGCTGCTGGTAGAGGCGGTGGTGGAGGTCATCGCGGTGGCGGATGGCGTGGTAACGAGGTGCGCGAAGCGACGCTGGCGTGGGGCGGTGCCTAGGGTACGATAATAGCCGACGCGACGCCTCGTGGCAAACAGTGACTTGTATTACAATTGCTGGTGCGAAGACGCAGCATTCGTGCTGGCGGTCGCGGTGAATGGTGTGGTGATCTTGGGGAACATGGGCAGCGGTGCCAGCTCGAGCCGCAGTGGTGGAGGCATCGCGGCTGCCACTCCTTCGCCCGCCACCACGGCGTCAACGTCCTGCGCATCGTCGTGCGGATCTGGTGGCTCACCCAGCAGTACCAGCGACGGCCACGTTGGCTCCACAGTGCGCAGCTCGATGGGCGTTGCGAGCTGCGCAAAGTCGACCGCAAAGCCGCTGTACCGGATCGGGTGCAGCGAGTGGCGAAGCTTGGGGGTGTACGTGGCCACACGTGTGTGCGCTATCGACGGCGTGGGCAGCGGCAGCGTGGCGCCGTCGCCGTCGCCTCGCACCAGAAACGACCGGTCGCTCTGCCATGCACTGGTAGTAGTAGTAGTAGTGGTGGTGGTGGTCGCCGTCGACTCGCTGTCGCCCGTCTCGACGAGCTCAAAGAGGATCGAGGCGAGCTGGCTCTCGGTCGGGTCGTCGGCGTTCGCGAACGCTGCCAGCGCCGACAGTAGGTCAACACACATGCCTTGGAAGGTGGGGTCCATACTGCTGCTAGTACCACAGCTACCTGGCCGCTGCTGCACCCGTAGCAACTCAAGTACATGCGCGACGACGCCATAGGATGCGAGCACCTGGGGGACCCCAGGTCGCCGCACCAGCGCGCCAAACGTGGCCACGCAGTGCTGCTTGAGCTGGAGCGGCGCGGTCGTGTCCTGGAGCATCAGCGCCAGGTGGCTGATCGCGCCGCCGTCTACCAGCAACGCAGCGTTGCCCGGCGCGAGGGACAGCTTCCGCAGCACAGCCGTGGCCACCAGTCGGCTCTCAGGCGCTGCATCCCGTGCACACAGCCGCAGCAGCAGCGGCAGCACGCCACGCGCCAGCACCGCGTGCGAGTTGACTGGCCCAAGCAGCAGGTTGCACAGACACACGGCCGTGTCCTCCTGGCACGCGGCGTCGTCGAGCGCAAAGAGCCTCTGCATCAGCGTCGTGGCGTCCTCGCTCAGCAGCGCCGTGGCGTGTGTCGGCGTCGGCGCACACGACAGGTTGCGCAGCAGTCCGGCGCCGAGCACAGCAGCCTGAGTGAGCTGTGCGTCCGGCTTCTTGACGAGGGTCGCGAGGCTCTGCATGATCTGCGTGGCGTCCAGCAGCGGCGCCAGCTCCCGGTCCTGGGACACGTTGTAGTAGAGCCGCACCAGCAGTGCGTGGGTCTCGCGCGCGGCATGGCGGAAGCGCGACGGCAATGTCGGCAGCAAGGGCCCCAACGCCAGCCGCGTTCTACCGTGCAGCGACATGAGGAAGAGCAGCACTGCGCAGCATCGACCGCAGTCGGTGGTGGTGTCAGTGGTCTCGGTCGTGTCGGTTGTGGACGTGGCGTGGCGCAGTAGCGAATCGATGGCCTGCAGTGTCTCGGGTGCAGCGAACGCGTCCTCGACCTCCGGGCAGCCCTGGAAGAGCAGCACGAGCAGCTGTGCGACGAGCGACCGTGCCGTGTGGTCGCCCTCGCCCTCTTCGTCGACGACCGAGAGCAAGTGCGGCAGCGCGCCCGCGTGGACCAAGTGCGCTGCGTGCCGTCGGTCACAGAGTACATTCGAGAGGCCCTTGAGCAGCTTGACCTTGGTGGACAGCATCGCCGGGTCACGGACGACGCCCAGCACGCGGCCCAGCAGTGCGTCGAGGATCGCCGGCTTGACCACGCCCTTGCGGGTCTGTGGGTAGAACGCGAGCGCTGCGAAGCCGTCGCAGAGCATGTCCAGGTCCTCTCTCGCCTCCATCGCACCCGCAAAGAGCGTGAACGCCCAGAGCAGCCCGTCCTGGCAGAGCGCCGCCACGGTCGATGGCAGCCGCAGCAGGTTGAGCACGGTGTGTAGGCACACGCGGCGGGTCTCGGGATCGTTGGACTTGACGCACGCGATCACCAGCAGTGCCTTGAGCGCGCCGGCACTCGTCAGCACCGCCACGTGGCGTTCGTCGCGCGAGAGGTTGCACAGCGTCATGGCGCACGCACGACGCACCGAAGCCTCGGGCGCCGCGGCCAGCAGCGTCAGTGACTTGACGATGCCACCGCGAATGAGCGACGCACCCAGTGCCGCGTCGCGTGACAAGAACGAGTACGCAAACACGCATCGCCGCAGCGTCTCGACGTCGCGGTCTGCGGCCAGCAGCGCGAGTGCGCGGATGCCGCCGTGCTCGGCCAGTGCTGCGCGGCAGCTCTCGTCCACGGCGGCGAAGCGAGCAAAGCACGCGGCACAGCCGGCACGCAGCGTGGTGTCGTCGCTCTGGTCGCACAGCGCGACAAGCGTCGGGACCAGGAGCGCAAGCAGCGTCACGAGCTCGCGCTTGTCGAGCAGCTTGGCGTCGAAGACCACGCACACGACCTCGAGTGCCATAGTGTGGGTGTCACCGCCAGCGTCGGCTCGACGCAGCAGTTGAGGCAGCACCGCAAACACGCCTGCTGCGTGGAGCACGTGGTGGGTCTCATACTCTTGGCACAGGCAGAACACGGTCGCGCATGCGACGCGCACGAGGCGAGCGGGTGTCGCGGCCAACGACAGCAGTGTTGCGAGCCGTGGAGCGGCACGCTGGGCCACGTCCACGCGGTAGTTGAAGCGGAAGGAAATGTTGTACAGCAGGAGCAACTGGAGGTACGCCTCGGTCGAGTCGATGGCGAACGGCGACTCATCGATCAGAGTGACGAGCGGGTCTAGATGGCTAGGATCATCAAGCAACTCGTCGAGGTGTGTGGTCGCACTGACGCTGGTGACAGCGTCCAGTCCATGTGAGTCGGATGGAGATGAAGACGACGACGACGATGGCTTGCCACGCGATGCAGCAGCAGTCGAAGGAGAGTAGGTAGAAGTCGACGCGTCGCCGTCGCTCCACCACATGATGGACACGAGCGAGAAAAGCACGTAGCGCGCAACGTTGGGCTGGTCGTGGATGCGGTAGCTGAGTAGGAACGAGAGCACGGTTCGCTCGACGCTGGGTATGCTCGCAGGTGTGGACAGGATGAGTGCGACAAGGCGATACATGGCGCCAACGACTGCCTCGAGAGCAGCAGTCACAAGAAAGCTGAGGCGTTGAATGACGAGGGCGAGAGTGGACAGCGCGTCGGCTTTGATCAGTTGCTGCCGCGCGCTGCGGTCAGACGCAAGGCTGATGAGCGTCAGAAGTGTGCATTGGAGGTGTGCGTCCACGGGAGTTGCAGTCTTCGAGCTGTGGAGCTGGTCGACGAGCGCGCGAATGCAGTCAGGACGCGTGATTGCCCGACGGCAGAGCGGGTTCTCGGCGAGACGCCACAGCGCCATCAATGCATTGAGTCGAATCGCCTCCGCCGTCGTGGACGACGAAGACGAGCGTGCTTCAGTGTCGAGCTCCTGTGGACGCCGCACCAGAAGCGTGCGCAGAAGACTGACCGCCTCGCCCTCTACGAGCTTGAGCTGGTTGATGCGTGCGCAGCTGAGATTGTACAGCGCTCGGCTGATGGTTTCTCTGTGGATATCGTTGTATGCCTCCCGCCCAAAGTCGGTGATGGCCCGGATCACCTCGTCGACGCGCGGGTACGAGTAGGCCGGGCACGAGAGGTTGTGGAGCGTGAACGTACACAACTGCTCAGCGAGCGGCGAGGCATTGCGATGCTTCATGATCGTGCCCAGCGCCTTCTCTTTGACGAAGACGCTCTCGAAGGAGTCTTCGATTGTGAGGTTGGCCAGTGTCGCCAGGTAGTTGTGGAGCGCGCTTTGTCGATCGTCGTGTACGTTGGCGAACGACGTCGAGAGACTCGTGAGTAGCGGCAGTGCGCTGTTCTTGAGGATCGCGTCGCGACCAAGCGAGTCGCTCGAGATGTGGCACAGCGTGGCGAGGCACGACGCCAGCGTCGCTGCGTCTTTGGTTCGCAGCAGCGAGAGCACACTCGGGATGATGTTGTCTGCCAGCAGGCTGCCTCGCAAGGACGGGTTGGCCGCCATGGCTTCGACGGCAAGAGCAAACTGCCGTTTGCGACCCACCTTGCTGGGCTTGAAAGGTATGGGCTGGGTCGTGGTCGTGGTGGCAACTCCAAAGTCGTCGCTCGGTTCACGGATCGCTCGCGGGTGGCTAGGCATGGGCTCCAGTTTCT
The DNA here is from genome assembly GCA_023337575.1 of Pythium chondricola. NCBI lineage: Eukaryota > Oomycota > Peronosporomycetes > Pythiales > Pythiaceae > Pythium > Pythium chondricola. The sequence continues at coordinate 10,718 of JAADXF010000385.1, read as the reverse complement.
GGACGCGGTAGGCTGCGCCAGCCTTGGGCCGAAGAATCGAGCCTTTGCGCGACGATGGCATGCGGGACATGTATAGCGTGGCATCGGTGTAGGTGCCGTGCTGGCCAAAGATGTCTCCTTTGTATTGAAAGTTGAGCTTGGATTCGAAGGGCAGACGCGGAGGAAGTGGTGACGGTGACGGTGACAGTGTCGGCGTCTCGGTCTGGCTGCGGAAGTACGGGGACCGCAACAAGACGGGCGAGAGAGGAGCATTTGAAGGGCTGCTCATCGCGTCGCGCCTGTCAGTGTCTGCTTGCTTCATGACGAGTGTGGTCGTGGAAAGGATTGATAAATATAGGTAAATGATGCTTCGAGTGGGGATGTATTGAGATTACTTGTATGCGTTAAAAGATACTGTCGAGTGCTTCGCCAAGTAGCAGTCCACCCACAACGCCAGCACCGACACCGAGAGCGACTTCGCCGCCGCTCATGCCGTGGCGATGGCGGCCGTGACCGTGGTAGTAGCCACCGTCGTGGCGGCCGTGGTGTGGGTAGTACCCTGGCGCATAGGCCGCGCCTGGGGCGTAGACAACCGGTGCTGGTGCCATCATGACTGGTGGGGCAGCGATCACTGGCGGTGGCGGTGGTGGTGTGTAGTACACTGGCGGTGGCGGTGGCATTGCGTAGCCTGGGTTCGGCATGTAGTGAGGGGGTGGCGGCGGCGCCGCATAGTGCATCGGTGGCGGTGGTGGCGCGTAGTGCATCTGTGGCTGTGGTGGAGGCGCCTGCGCGTAGTTGTAGGCGGGCGCGGCGGCGACGGAGCCTTGCGCCATCTTGGCGGGCGCGGCCATGGCCGCACCGTTGCCGTTCAGCAGCTGCACTCGTAGATTGATGTCTCCGGCACGCTTCGATCCGATGTTGAGAGTGTACCACTGGTCGGTCACGTTGCCGTGGAGAAACATGTTGACGGGCAGCCGCACTTCACCAATCAGAACACTGTGGAACACAAACTGCGTTAGTTGGTGCTGCACGAACCGGTGGCATAGACGCTATCCTCACCTGGCGGTGAAGTTCTTGTCTTTGACCTGGATGTGGAGCTGCTCGAGTTGCGGGTCGTACACTTGGAAGACAAACTTTTCATTCCACACCGGCGTCCGGTCTGTCAAGGCAACCGCATTCGTCAGCGTTGCCGCAGACAGAGAGGAAGGGGAAGCGCGTTTGTTGTCTGACTCACCGCCATTGTCGTGGACGCGCGTCTTGAACTTCTTGCTGCCGACGCGGACCTTGCAGTACGGGTCCTGCTTGCCAAACGTCTGCTTGTCAATGAGATTGCGCGCCGACACGATGCGCACGTGGAGTTCCATTATCGTGGCTGTGTTGCAAAGGCGGTGAATATTCCAATGCACCTAGCGAAGGTGGTGAGTATACTTCTAGTACGGTAAAAAACCTGCTTTGGCTTGCGTCTTCTCTGGGTCCTGTTCGGACTTACTGTGACCTTCATATTAGAGAACTCTGCAGCTGCATTGATATGATTGGCTAAACTTATGTAACGACGTCATTCCCAGTGGGAATTTCCCACAAAGAAGCTTGTCACTCGGATTTGGAGAAGTGAAGTGGAAGATGGCGGACGGACTCGTGCTACACCGCTCGTTCGCGAACAGCAAGGAGGTGTTTGTGCACACGAACGCAGATGCGGTGGGCCAAGCAGTGGGCTTGCTCGTGCACAAGCTGAGCGCAGACGCGATCGCGGCGCACGGCAAGTTCACGGTCGCGCTCTCGGGCGGATCACTACCGAAGGTGAGCCACAGCAATTGACACCCCTCGGTCTTTGTGATTATCAAGCATGAGTTTGCGTGCAGATCCTGAACAAGGGCCTCTCGTCTATCAAGGACGGCGTCGACTTTTCCAAGTGGCATGTGTTCTTCGCGGACGAACGCCACGTGCCACTGGACCACGACGACAGCAACTACAAGGCGTGCAAGGAGGCACTCTTCGACCATGTACGATCAATTGCATCATAAGCACCTCGTGTAGTGCATTCAACTCACGTCGAGTACAGGTGTCGATCCCTCGTGAGCAGATCTACGTGATCGATGCGTCGGTCTCGACGAGGGAAGCTGCGGATGACTACGCGCGCAAGCTCGCTAGCGTGTGGGGCAGCGAGGTGAGCCATCCATGCTTCCAGATTCTCGACACACCCAGCCAACTCACCAGCTACTTTGCTATCTAGCTCCCACGTTTTGATCTGCTGTTGCTCGGCATGGGTCCCGATGGCCACACCTGTTCGTTGTTCCCAGGACACCCTCTCCTGGACGAGCACTCGCTCTTCGTCGCGTCCATCGAGGACTCACCAAAGCCGCCACCACAGCGCATCACGCTCACGTACCCCGTTGTAAACAACGCCGCTCACGTATGGCACTATCGTACCATAGCTCACGGTTGTACTCCAGATACTCACGATTTGCTGCTCGCAGATCGCGTTTGTCGCCACCGGCTCCAGCAAGGCGCCACTCATGGCCCAAATGCTCGGTCTGGAGCGCCGGGAGCCCCCGCTCCCTGCAGCCAACGTTCACCCAACCAACGGTGTGGTCTCATGGTACATTGACCAGGACGCTGCTTCGCCTGAGGTGCTCAACTCGGCAACCACGTGCAGTGCCACCAAGCTCTGATTGGCCACCTATGCCTCGTTTCATTGGTTGAAATAAGTGAAAAGACGTTTTGATTGGTCAAAATTCGTGAATACGATATACTACTATAGTACAGTTTAGGACGCCTCTCCACCGGCAGTGGACCACCGCACCAACACATCAGTTGCAAAAGCGAAACACAGCGAAGGAGAGAGACCAAGATGTCGGGAAGCTCGGCGAACGAGAAGCAGAAGACGGTGCTGGTCGCGGCGGCAGCGATCGCGGCGATCGCCGGCCTCGGCCTCTGGGCGCGCCAGCAGCAGCGCCAGCGCCTCCAGCTCGTGCGCAAGCAGCTCACGCACCTGCGCTTCGACCTGACGGTCGCCGAGATTGAGCGCGAGACTGAGGCGATCATCGCCAAGATGCAGCAGGTCGACGACGAGGTGGGCGCGACGCCGCTCGAGGCCATCGCGTTCGCCAACACGGCGCAGAAGCTCATCGATCTGGACGCGGAGATGCTCGCGCGCGTGACCAACGTGACGTTCCTGGGCCATGTGTCGGCGGTCAAGGAGACCCGCGATGCGTGCAACAAGGCGGACGAAGCGATCGAGGACTTTTTGGTCAAGCGCGGCATGCGCGGCGACGTGTACAAGGTCATCCACCGCCTGGCCACGAGCGCCGCGTTCGAGGTGCGCCATGATAGATCGATAGAGAGAGAGAGAGAACCACAGAGGATCATTCACACTGATGCATGCGACGGGTATCGATATCTGTAGAAACTGAGCGCGGTGCAGAAGCGCTACGTCAAGCGCGTGGTGCAGGACTTTGAGCGCAACGGTCTCCAACTCGACGCCGAGAAGCAGAAGGAGGTGCAGGAGTGGAAGCAGAAGCTCTCGAAGCTTGGACTGCAGTATCACCAGAACCTGAACGAGGAGACGACCGAGGTGAGCTTCTCCGCCGACGAGCTCAAGGGCCTCAGCGACGACTTTATCACCAGCCTCACCAAGGGCGAGGACGGCAAGTACAAGGTGAGCTCGACCAACACAACACCAAGGGCCATGAGACAACAGCGACTAATCATGCGCCCTCTCTTGCTTGGACCCCCCACACAGCTCGCGCTGTCCTACCCGACCGTGTTCCCGATCCTTAACACGTGCACGGTACCACTGACCCGTAAGACGGTCGAGGTGGCGTTCAACCGCCGCTGCATGGACAAGAACGTGGCGATTTTGGAGGAGATGCTGGAACTGCGCCACAAGGTCGCGATCACGCTCGGCTACGAGAACCACGCGGCGTACATCCTCGAGCAGCGGTACGAGTCGACGAGTCCTGGTCGTTCCAGCCATTGTCGAGTGTATTAACGTTTGTGGTGCATGGGTGCAGCATGGCGAAGGACCCTCAGATGGTCAAGAAGTTTTTGTCGGAGCTCGACAACAAGCTCGTGCCGCTCGCTAAGAAGGAGCTGGACGTGCTGCTCAAGCTCAAGGAGGCCGACAGCGAGCTCCACGGCCACAAGTTTGACGGCAAGATCAACATGTGGGACTTCCGCTACTACATGGACCAGTACGTCAAGAAGTACTGCTCGATCGACTCGGAGAAGGTGCGCGAGTTCTTCCCGCTGGACCACGTCACGAACGAGCTGCTGGCCATGTACCAGGAGATCCTGAGCCTCAAGTTCACCGAGGTGACCCAGCCGCACGTGTGGCACAAAGAGGTACGCATGTTTGCCGTCCACGATGCGCGCAAGGGTCGCGAGGGCCGCCTCGTGGGCCACTTTTACCTGGACCTCTTCCCACGCCAGGGCAAGTACAGCCACGCCGCGTGCTTTACGCTGCAGCAGTCGTGTGTGGACTCGACGGGCAAGCGCCAGCTGCCGGCGGCTGCCATGGTGGCCAACTTTAACGCGCCGACCAAGACCAAGCCGTCGCTGCTCAACCACGGCGAGGTGGTCACCTACTTCCACGAGTTTGGCCACGTCATGCACTGCCTCTGCTCCGAGTCGGACATTCCTCGCTTCGCCGGCACGCGCGTCGAGCGCGACTTTGTCGAGGCGCCGAGCCAGATGCTAGAGAACTGGTGCTGGGAGAAGGAGCCGCTCCAGCGCCTCTCGTCGCACTACCTGACCAAGGAGGTGGGTATTGAAACTCGTGGCTGGGTGGCATTTGTGCTGACTGTCGTGTATCTCTATAGAAACTCTCGGATGAGCTAATCGAGCGCCTCATCTCGACCAAGAACGCCAACACGGGCCTGCTCAACAAGCGCCAGCTGCTCTTCGCCACGTTCGACCAGCAGATCCACTCCAAGCCCAAGTCGGACACGGCGCTGGTGCTCAAGCAGCTCCAGTCGGAGATCATGCTGATCGACATGACCCCGGGCACCAACTTTGCCGCGTCGTTTGGCCACCTCGCAGGCGGCTACGACGCGCAGTACTACGGCTACATGTGGAGCGAGGTGTTTTCCATGGACATGTTCCAGTCGCGCTTCAAGAAAGAGGGCCTCATGAACCCCACGACGGGCCTCGCTTACCGCGAGCTCATCCTTGCGCGTGGCGGCGCGGTCGACGCGAGCCAGATGCTCAAGGAGTTCCTCGGTCGCGAGCCCAACCAGGATGCTTTCCTCAAGAGCAAAGGTTTGTGACCACATTCCGTCTACACGGCCCTCGCGTAGGAAGCGCCTTAACCCCTTCAAGACATACTAGTATACCAGTCAAATGCGACTACTACGTAGTACGTCACAGCGACGCTGGGATGAGTCAATCCACGTGTGATTTACTGTGCCCACGGAGCCAGAATCTTTGTAGCGTCTGCTGTCGCATCACCGACTTGGTGGCCAAGTTGTCCATGGTTGATCTCGAGTAGTACTACGTATTATAGTAGTAGTAATATAGAACTACAAACCGGCACGCAGCCGCGCGTTCCGTATTGCGAGGCAGTCCAGCGTGAATCCTGGCCACGAATCGAACTCGATCGGCGCCAACGTGTCAAAATATGGTCGCTGGTTTCGATTGTAGATCCAGACCCAATCGCGTCTGGTGTCGACAATAGCGCCTTCGCGCGTGCCAGCATTGATAACCTTGGTCACCTTCGCTTGCAAGTCTTCGATCTTATCCGTCGCCGACATTAGTTCAATGACAACCACAGGGACACAGGGCTTGTACGCCTTCGCTTTATCGGCACTGGACAGCCGAGACCATGTTGTCGCATCTACGTAGGAGATATCAGGAATGAACTGGCGGCGATGACCGCGCGCGCGGCTTGATGATGGTATGTTGAATTGATAGCCTCCACGATCTAGTCCGACGACCCCATCAACCCCTGGATTCCTCGTCTTCCAATCGCGAACTTGCCCGACGGCCTCGCATTTCTCTTCCTCGGTCGCTTGTCTCGTTGCCATCTCATGCACAGCCAGAAATGGTGAATCATACTCGAGCAAAAACCGATCATCCGCGACCTGATTCAAGTCTGGAGCGGGTGTGATTCTGTGCTTTCCTGGGGTCGCCGGTACGTGCTTTCCATCGGGTAGAACAATTGCCTCCTGCATCATTCGTCTTGCAAAGTTGCTGGTCCTGCATGAGACGAGGCAGGCAGGTACAGTATATTCACTCGGTTTGTCCTTGTTTTGTCCTAGTTTAAGGTTTCACTCACTAAACTAGGACAAGCACGTGGCGTTTCACAATTTGAAGACACCCCCGATATCAGACCATCCTTCTCCTCGCCCCCTCCCCCTCCAAGATGCCACTAGAAGCCACCGTCGCCAACCTCCCGGGCAACAGTCTCGTGTACACGAATGCCGTGTACGTCCAGATGGACGACTTTCGCGCGCTCGTGGGCCAGACGCCCGCCGGCGTCACCTCGCGCGAGGAGCTCAAGGAGTTTGGGCTCAACATCTGGGTCAACCGCAAGTTTGTCTTCTGCGCCAGGCCACACCCAGAGATCCAGCCCGGCACGATCGCGGTCGGTGGTATGCAGCGCATGTGCGCGGGGCTGCCACTGGGCCAGGCTGTCGAGCTCGCGCCGTACGTGCCCAACCCAAAGAAACCGTCGCTCATCGGCACCATCACGTTCGAGATCCAGCAGGTGCTCACGCGCGCACAGGGCGGGGAAGTGCGCGTGATCGACTGCAGCCTCATGAAGAACCAGTTTGAAGCCGACTACTCGCGTCAGGTCTTTGGTGTCGGCCAGCTCGTCGTGGCCAAGGGCGACAACGTACCGTTGCGTCTCCAGTGCGTCAGCATCGACTTCGTGGAGACAGACGACGCCAACAACAGCAGTACTGCGAGTCGCACCAACTCGTTCTCGCCGCAAGTCGGCACATATCTCAAGGGCGCGATCATCAACTTCACCAAGGGCAAAGACGCGCCCGTGCGACTGACGAACCAGTCGGCTGGGCAGGCGCGCAGCGTGTTCAAGCCCGATTTCGACTTCTCCAAGCTCGGCATTGGCGGCCTCGACAAAGAGTTCAACGACATTTTCCGTCGCGCGTTCGCGTCGCGGCTCTTCCCGACCGACGTGATCCAGAAGCTCGGCATCAAGCACGTGCGTGGCATGCTGCTCTTCGGTCCGCCGGGTTGTGGCAAGACGCTGATCGCGCGCAAGATCTCACAGGCGCTCACGGCCAAAGAGCCCAAGGTCGTGAACGGCCCCGAGATTCTCGACAAGTTTGTTGGCGAGTCAGAACGCAAGATCCGCGAACTCTTTGCCGATGCACGCAAGGACCAGCAAGAGCTTGGCGACGAAAGCGACGTACACATCATCATCTTCGATGAGATCGACGCCATCTGTAAGCAGCGTGGCTCGAGCCGAGACGGCACGGGCGTTGGCGACAGTGTCGTGAACCAGCTGCTCACGCAGATCGACGGTGTCGATAGCCTCAACAACGTGCTGGTGATCGGCATGACCAACCGCAAGGACATGCTCGACGAGGCACTGATACGTCCCGGGCGTCTCGAGGTGCAGATCGAAATCAACCTGCCAGACGCGCATGGCCGCGGCCAGATCCTCAAGATCCACACCGAGCGCGCGCGGGAGAAGGGCGCGCTTCACCCCGCGGTGGTCGCTGACCTCGACTCGTGCATTGACCCAAAAATGCTGGCCAATTTCGACCCCAACTACAAGAACCTGGTGATGCGCACCAAAAACTTTTCCGGTGCCGAGATCGAAGGCCTCGTGCGTGCAGCCACGGCGCACGCACTGTCGCGAGGTACGGATGGCAAGACCTTCCACGCGATCGCCAACTTTAGCCCGGAGATCTGCATGGAGGATTTTGAGCTCGCGCTCGAGGAAGTCAAGCCCAAGTTTGGCGCCAAGAGCGAGGAGCTGTCGCTGTACTACAAGAATGGGCTCGTGCCACACGGCAAGCGGTTCAGCGACGTGCGTGACGCGCTCACGCGTGTGATCGAGCAGGTCAAAGCCAACGACAAGACGCCACTCATGTCGGTGCTGCTCCACGGCGAGCGTGGCGCCGGCAAGACGGCACTCGCCACCTACTGCGCGGTCGCGAGCGAGTTCCCGCTCGTGCGCATGATCAAGGCGTCCGAGCTCATCGCGCGCGCCGAAAACGCCAAGTGCTCGTACATTTACAACATCTTTGAAGAGGCCTACCGCTCGGCGCTCGGCATCATCATCCTCGACGACATTGAGCGACTCATGGACTATGTCGGTGCGTTCCATCGCGGCGTGGTAGTGGATTGTGATCAACTCGTACTGACTCGATATATGTGTGTGTGAACAGGTCTGGGTCCTCGCTTTTCCAACCTGGTGCTGCAGGCGCTGATGGTGCTCGTGCGCAACCCTGTGCCGGTGGCCGGGCGCAAGCTCGTGGTGATCGGCATCTCGTCCAACTTTGAGGCCATGCGTGCACTGGAGCTGGCTGAGATCTTTGACTTGTGCCTCGAGGTGCCGCAACTGGTCAAGATGGACGAGCTCGACGCCGTGCTCTCGCACTCGAACCTGCCGGTGACGGATGGAGAGAAGCAGCGTATCTTGGAGATGATGGCAAGCCAGCCGATCTCGGTCAAGAAGCTGCTGCTGATTGCGGAGATGGCCAAGGAGGACCTGATCCAGTCGGGCGAAGAGTCCATGACTTGCGAGCGCTTCATCGAGTGCGCGTACAAGTTCGCCCAGTACTAACCGACAGGTGCATGTGCTGTACTGGATTAAGTGAAAAGACAACTTCAACTGACTTTGGATTATTAATAGTCACCCCGGGTCTACTATTTGCTTTCTGTCCAAGATACCTATTGGGTCTTATCTTTGTGTCCTTGGATCCCATCCCACGCAGACACACGGGAAGCTCCGAAGAAGAGAACGCCGCGTTTCGCCTCACTTACGCATCACGAGCGAGGTGCAAGTGAGCGAACGCCGCGTGACATCCATCCCCCTCCCACTCAGACGCCATAGGCCAACAAGCGAGCGCAGAGGAAGCCAGTGCTGCTGGCGCCGTGCAAGCCATCGACGACACCGCCATGGGCAAGAAACCAAAGCAGACCAAGCCCTGCGCCGCGGGCAACAACAGCGCGACCAGTTCGCCAGTGAAATCGCCTATCCAGAGTCCACAGAAGAGTGTGGAAGGCGCTACTTCCTCCGTGATCAAGGAGACTGCAGGTAGGAATGAATCTTTGTATCTTGGGACTTGGTGTCATCAGCCACACTGACATTTTGTCTGAAAGACAAAATCAGCCACGCGCTGCAGCGCCGCAAGTCGATTGAGGAAGTCCAGGAGGCTGGGATCATGAGTGAGTGAGAGGACAGCGTGGAGATACGATTGGAAAATTGTAACCCGCTGCTGTCATTTCTGCTGCCGTAGAGTCACCAGACGATGCTGACAAGCTCCACCACCTAGCGGAAACGATAGAGGAGAAGCTGGAGGCACGTCCTGACCCTGAGGAGATGCTCAAGCTCAATGAGCACATCTTGAACCCGACAGGTGAGAAGCACCCATATCCGGTGTAGGCATTCCACCAAGTATCCACTAACAACAACTGTGCAACGCGTTAGGAGCGAGTCGCCGCCTCTCGGGCGCGCTAGCGTCCACTGCCAAGGACCTAGAGAAGAAGATCACGACCGACAAGATCGACCGCCTGCTGGGATCGCGCCCAGAGCCAGAGGAGGTGTTGAACACCAGCATTGCCCCCGGTCTGCAGAGCATCCAGAAGAAGCTGCAGCGCCAGATGAGCTCGGATGAGCTCTCTCATCGCCTTGAGCACCGTCCAGATGTGCAGGAACTAAAGGAACACGGCATCGTCAAAGGTGCGTCTCCTTGACTCGATTCTGCTGCGCTTCGTTGGTGTTTATTGTATCGGTTTGCGTTAGATGGAATCGCGCCGAGCCTGCAGGCAACCCAGGGCAAGCTGGAGCGTCAGATGAACGCAGACCGCGTAAGCCACCAACTCACCAAGCGACCGTCGCTCGGAGATCTGACAGCGCAAGGCATCATGGACAGTGCGTGGTGATCGCTGCCTTGGTTTCTCGTGTGTGGCGCGAAGCTAACGTAGACTGTTTTGCATGACGGTGAACCAGAGACTGACACACAAATGGCGCCAAGTTTGACCGCGACCGCAAAGAAACTCGAGCGCAACCTCGTTCAGAACCACGTGGCACACCTGCTCGAGACGCGTCCCGACAAAGAGGAGCTCGTGACTCACCACATCATGGAAGGTATGGGCATCCCCCCCACCCGGTGATAACACACGCACGCGATCCTCTAATCCTGCGTGTCTGTTTAGATCCAGACCATTCAGTCTCTCCAGCGTTGCAAGGAGCAAAACACCAACTGGAGCGTCAGCTGAAGGCGGACGAACTGACCCGTCACTTGCGAAAGCGCCCGTCGATCTCGGAACTTGAAGACAAGGGCATCGTGGAAGGTGAGCGAAGCCACGAACTCGACCTGATGAAGGAAACCGTGTGGGTCTAATGGTTTGTGATCCAAGAGGGTGAGCTCGGTGACGTCGGGTACTCCACCGAGCACAAGAAGTGCTCCCTCTCCCGCAGGGCGCGCTACACGTTGGCGCTCAAGGCGGCGAACCGCATCGCTGCTGACAACTTGATCTCCCCAGACGAGAAGGCTCGACTCAAGGACCTGATTCTGAGTGATGACGAGAAAGTCGTCGCGGCG
>JAADXF010000384.1:0-20625 GCA_023337575.1 Pythium chondricola | reverse complement strand
TCCAACTCGAACTTCAGTTTTCCCACACAACGCGACAGCGCACCAGAGTCTGGTGCTCTGGTGACCAGACAGCCCAAACTTCAACCTTCGGTAAAATGGCCCATGCACCTCTTGGTTTCACATGAGCTTGACATGCGCAAGCAACCTTTCGGTTTTCGCGTCGAACAAGAACGATCAATCGCGTTTTGGAGGTCAAGGGGATGTGACTAGAGTGCAGTTCGATAAAATGATGATTCTGGAACCTATAAAAATCAAATACTAGAGGATGTGTCTTGAAGTTGAGTTTTGGGCAATGGTGGCATGCCAAAGCGCCGGAACGCAAACTGATTCTGCCTCGAATCTCTACTGTAGTCTAGATGGAGCGTGTGCTCCACGTCGAGACGAATTCGATCGCGTGGGACCAGCGCGGCAACGCGTTGACAAACGCGCTCAGCTCCGGTGTCGGCTTCTGCAAGTGGTGGCCCACCAAGCCGACATCGATCGAGTTGTTGGACTCGGCCTCGATCCAAAAATGGAAAGACGCCGGCGGCGCGCCCGAGGAGAACTGTAAAATGTACGTGCCGTCCGAGTGCGGCACGGGACCATTCACGCCGTCACCAATTGACCTGCGAACAATTGACAGCGCCGGGGGAACAAATAAAAACGTTAATCGTGCCACCGACCAACATGAGAAAAAAAAACAAGAAAACACGTACCATGAGGTGAGGCGGGTCCTCGAGGCGTTGATGAAGATGTTGAGTGCTGCCGGGCCGGTAAAGTGCAAGTGGATCTTGCGCAAGTTGGTGTTGGCGTCGTAGGTGGAGGATACGACGGTGAGCTCCGTGTGGAAGTCCTCCTTGGTGAACACGGGGGGCTTGGCAGGCAGGTACCACGAGTGGCGCTCGGGTAAGAAATCTCGCACGGGCAACGCGAACGGAAGATCACCATAGAGATCCAGCTGCTCCACGAGGGCCTTGGGTGGCGCCACGAGCGACGTGTCCTTCCAGGGCGTGTTGACCAGGTACGGTTTGATCGGGGCGAGGCCGCGGAAGTCCAGTGAAGTGACCCAGAGCCCAGCGTCCTCGGTCTGTACCGTGCCGTTGGGCAGCCGGACCTCGCGGTGGACGTGCTGCACCATCAATCGCTTGGGTGTGTCGACCGTGTACGGGTTGCTGTGGTGTATAGAGCATGCGAGTCAGTGAATGAGTCGTATCGTTTGTTGGTGCGCGACGTACGTCATGGTGGAGATGACCACCGCGCAGGCAGTGATCACCATCAGCACGTTGCGCAGACCCACAAGTTTGTGGACCGAGACCATGCAGAAGAACCGGCACGAGTAGGATAGCATCACCTATATCAGCGAGAGAGAGAGAGAGAGAGAGAGAGAGAGCAGTGTGAGTGCACACACAACCATAGTATCAACGCCAACAGTGATCACGTACCACGAGGCTCAGTGAAAACAGGATGGCAGCGGGTGGGTCGGGTGGGATGGCGGGGCCAATGCGGCCCATCAGTGGCAGCAAGAACATGAACCCAAGTATGATCACGAAGCCACTGTGGAGCACTGGCACGGCGACGGCCAGGAACGAGATCGCAATGTACATACTGGTGGGCAGCAGCTTGAGTTGCTGCAAGCAGTGGTACAGTACCTGGCCAGCGAGCGGGAAGATGACCCAGAGCGCCACAAAGTAGGACGAGATCACGCTCAGGCTGAGGAGCACAATGAGCAGGCCGACCCACGTCACCAACACGCCTTCGAACAAGATCTCCTCCACGCGCCAGAGTGAATCGGGCGAGTGATCATCGTTGTGACGCAGGTACTTGATCAGCTGGTGGGTCATCCCAGCGAGCGCCGGTGTGAGGTACGTGGCGCCGCCGAGGAACGGGTTCGAGTACCATGAGAGTGGTGCGAAGAGAGTAAGCACCAGTGCCACCAAGAGACTCGAGCCGAGCGCGGCGCCAGTGGTCTTGCCCACGAGCTTCAAGCCGTCAATGCGTTCGCTGATCGTGAGCGGCGAGAGCAGCAGGTACAGCACAGCGAGCGCGACCACGCCGTAGCACAGCGTCATGGCCATCGGCTTGCCCATCGACACCATAAACACACCGGCCACGTCGAAGAAGAGCGTGTTGGAGCTGTGTGGCGTGGACGCGATCTTGGCCAATCGCTCGGGCACGCTGGCGATTCGCTTGACCACGCCGATCACATTGTCACCGAGACGCTGGATCGCACCAGGCTGGATCCGCGAGATGTCGTCCAACTTGGTGTGGTACACGTAGCCGTTCGCAACGTACGCAAAGTCCATGCCAGCGACGGCGCCAAAGTCCCGGTACACTCGGAAATCCGTGTCGGCTGGGATCACGCCCGTCTGGAACAGCTCCTGGCCCACGATACTCGCGTGCGGATACGTGGCGCCCTCCGCGTACGCCAGCGTCAGCTCGTCGCTGCCAGTCTGGAAGAGCAGCTCACGACCACCGGCACCCGCTGCCTCGAGGTTGATAAAGGCGCGGATGTTCTTGGTCCACTTGTGTTGAGTGATGAACCCATGCGCGGCTTGCATGATGGTTTCTTCGGCGCCGTTAAAATTGAACACGAGCGAGCCGTGCGTCGGCGGCTGCAGCGAAAAATACCGCAGCGCTTCCATCATGATCGCAATGTTGACACCGTCGTCCGAGGCTGCCGCGCCGCCAATGGCCGCGTCGTAATGGGACGAGATCATGAGAGCGTTGTTCAGGACGCCGTCTGCCGTGGACGCCAGCCGCACCACGATGTTGGTCACGTTCGCGTAAATGTTCTGGAACTGCGCGAGGAAATCCAGACCAAATGCACCTATATGGCATGGTACCATCGCATCATGAGGTACCCCGTTAGGTGGATAGATACCATGCGTGGGTCAGTTTGATTGTGCAGTACCGTCCGTACCTGTTGGCTTTTGCACGTCCACTTCGATGATGACGGTGGCCGCCGCGTTCGCTTTGATTTTTTCAATCTGTACACAGGTACACAGCCAACGCATTAGCGTCTGGCGGAGTGTACTGGTATTCAATCGCGTCTGACAGCACTCACCTCCTCCAGAAGATAAGCAGGCGTCAAGACTTCGTTGGCGACAGACCCGACTGGGCGGTACCCAAAGCTCATGATCTTCTCCAGCACGACACGTGCACGCGCCTCAGAGAACATGTTGGCGGGTGCGTCGATGTCCAGTGGCTCGGGCAGCCATGTGTGGTAGTAGCCAACGACCGAGAGCGCCGCGGCGAAGAACACCGTGAACGATAGGATCAGTGCGCCAATCGTGGGCAAAGAACCGCGGTGCAACACGCGCTTCCGCGCTGCATTCTTTGCAGCAGACTCATCGGGGGACCACGCAGAGCCCGGTGGCGGCTGGAGCGCGCCCTTGGGCTGGCGGCGGTGACGGACGTCGGCCATCGGTCACGCGGAGTCTGTAGAGCTCGTGAGCAAAGTTACAGTTGACGGGATCAATGCCGGACGAAGCATCGAAGGAAGCGAGGGCTGATGATGCGTCCACGGGTCAGGGTATCGTACAAACTTGACAAGCGAACCCGGCCCGTCAAAACCCGACCCGTCCCCATCATGTACCCATACGAATCAAGATGGATGCTCTTCATTCGTGGCACATTCTCTACAGGGCTTGGGTCATCTCTCGCCAATTACACGGCTACAGTACTTTCAATCTATCGATGCTCAAGTGAACGATCCAAATCTACAATCAGGGCTGCGTGGACTGGACAACGAGTAGCGCAGCGGCCGTGGCGGCGAGGACGGCGGAGGCGGGGATGGCGGAGCGCTGGCCGATGACGGACTCTCATTGGCTTCCTGGACAACGTGCAGCGCGTGCATGTCGCCTTCAATACTGCGTGGGCTCCGGCCCAGTCGCGTCGCGCGCTTGGAGCGTGGCCGCCCCATTTCTACAGTAGTCTTCAGCTTCATCACGGGTGATGGCGTGCAGAGGCTGAACTTTTTTGGTCGAGGCATCCTCGCGACGATAGGAGTTCCGTGCATCCGCGCCGAATGTGACGTGCGATTGGACACGCGATGTGGTGCCTCTGGTGTCTCCAGTACGCGCACGTTCTTGCGTTTGCTCGGCGTAAGCAGTGGCGGAGCGGTCGGAGCTGGTGGTGGTGCATGGAGCTTGCGGATCCGCCGACACAGTTCGGTTGGTTCGGCACCATCCGGTTCAAAATAGATACCGGTGATGCCATTATCGATCGCAATGCGGATGTTCTTGCCGTCGTCGTCGAAGAGAATCGTGTCACGGTTGCGGATCAGTTCGCCACGCTCGTCCGACGCCTCTCTCGCGGCCGAGACCACGTACGGGAGCTTGTACTTGCGGTCGAAATGCATCCCAGTGACTTGCCATAGAGGAGCAAAATCCAATAGCTCGGTATGCCCCAATCGCCACGAAGAATCGTCGCACCGGATGATCAATCGATCGGTGATATCATTCGTCCAGCACAGCCGAAGCACCGCGCGAATCAAATCAACCTGCGGACTAAACGTCACCACGGCCACACTGATGTTGGCCTCCATGAGCAGTGGCACAAGCGCAAGGAACAAGTCGCGGGCGTAGACACGCAGATCCTCAGGTGATTTCGTCCACGTGCCGCCGGTGTGGACGCTCACGAAAGTCGCATCGAAATCGATACACACGAGCTTGGCACCGGCGTCCGTCAGCGTTTGAGCGATCTCCTTGGCGTGTGCTGCGCTGTCCGTGGGGGCGGCAGTACCTGGCGATGGATCAAGCGCCAGCATCGCACTGTACACGGCGTGTCCAATCGCTCCTCGACGGTGGTGGGGGATACAGCCAACCACCGACAGGGTCGGGTCTTTATCGCGCGATCAAATCGCGCGCCAACGTTCGGGTTCGTTCAAACGTTCGAAACCACCACCTTTTGTATCAGTCGTTTTCGGCCCGTTACAATCGCACGACCAAAGCGATTTTTTCAAATTTCGAGAAACCCATATGATCAAGAAAAAAAAAAGTCACCAAATTGTGGAGAGATGCGGTATTCAGGACTTCTGAATACCGTATCGATCGACACTTTTGTAGCAGAAGCTGCAGGTGGACAACATGTCCACACGATCCACGGTGGATGTGGTAGTAAATACTACTACTATACTACCCAGGTGAGGATTCCTCCCACTTGCATCCATTCCTCAGAGGAATGGAATGGATGCAAGTGTCCAACGCAGATGCAAGTGTCCAACGCACCAAACCCCACTCAAGAAGCCGCAAGCAGCACAAACAATTAGCAACACGCTGTCGCTTCTGAACGATACGGTACAGTACTCTAGCCATCAAATGGACCCGCGTCGTGGGTCGTCGTCGTGCGCTTGAGGGGCTCTTGTCCTTCTTGGCGGCTGCCTGAGCGAGGGATACCGATTGACGAGTTCGGTATCTTGAACGATTCGAACGCGGCATGGAATACTTGCGTGTGGGTTCGAGAGACCTGACTCGTGGGTGGAGGAACGTCTTCACGATTGATGGTGATGATGCAAATAAATACGACCGGCATGGATGGGGCTTGGCTTGATCGAGGCGGTATGCAGGGTGTTCAGGCGTCGGTGCCGATGGAGAATAGTCTTGTGGTCATGTAGCGGGTCGGGTCGGTGGAGCAGGAGATGCGGAGGAAGTAGCCGTCGCCGCACGGCATGCCCCATGGCACCTTGGTGTACAAGAAGCCGCCGTTGTTGGGCGCGTTCTTGCACATCACAGTAGATGCTGGAGAACCTTGCTGTAGCAGTTCAATGGTAACAGTCTCGATGCTTGGATCGAGCACGAGCCATTCCACACCGGCCGCCTTGCCTCGAATCCACATCGACTCGGGGTCCGGGTTGGTCACTTGTAGAAACGCCCCACCAGCTTGCTCGTTCTCCTTGGGGAGTTCGGTTCCATCGCAGGCTGTCCCGTAAGCGCGGTATTGCTGGAGTTGAGCGCTTGTGCGGAACACCGAGGACGGTGCTGAACGGGGCGGCAGCGAGTAGCTGCCCATATCGTATTGTTCTTCGGTGCTGCGTCGCGCGATCTCGCACAGTCTGGACGGCAGTGCGGCGAACGTGTGGCGAGCCCACTCGTTGTCTTCGCGCAGCGAGCCGGTGGATCTTCTCGATGGTTTGGCGTCGTCGTCGTCTAAGAAATGGCCACTGAGGGTTTTCTTCCGCGCCGTGCACGGCGAGGAGGCAGCGGCGGGACGGATGCTGATGGGATCCGTGGCGTCGTCGTGAAGAATGCGGAGTGTGTCCATCGAGCTCGGGAAGGTAGCGCGATGGGTGGTCACTGCGGAGCCGCCAATGATCATACCACCACAGGCGCTGGTGTCGCTTTGTGCGAGTTTTCAAGTGATAGATCGGGCGAGTTCGAAAGTCGCGCCTCGCACGAACGTGTTTCGTGAGTGATTGGTTTCGGGACGGTTTGGTGGTGGTTGGGTTGATTCCAATCACACACGCGCGCACAAGGAGTTCAGCAACTCTTGGGTGAGTGGGTAAATCTACGAATGGCACCTGTCGCCAGCGCCGTCGTGTCAAGCCTTGAGGAGCGAATGAATCGAACAAAGGCGTGGTGCAAGAGGTGTTCACTCACGCACGCACCGGAGCCACCTGCTGTGTTGGCGGCGCACGACTGACGATGGGCGTCGGCGCGTTCTGGTTTTGACTGTGAACCATCGTACAGTACTGTAATAACTCGCATACGATGGTAGAGATAGACGGATCGATGGCAAAAGACGAGGAGTTGTGCGACTTGTCTATCCCAAAAACCAGCCGCCATGCGCATGAAAGGTGTAGGTTGGCGGCTAAAACCATCCGATGTGACGACATCCACAACCCCAGAATCTGCCAAATTGCTCTCCGACTCTTCGTCGCCTGCACACTGACTCACTGCTCACCACGATCGTGACCCAAATACAGTCAATCCTCCGTTTCTGACGAAGGTGGGACTCATAACATGTTAGAAGAACTCGTAAAACAGATCACAAATTAGACACAATCAACAACATCGATCCCAACAATCAATATAAAATATACAAGGGAATTAGAAGACGACATCGTCGATAATGGAGGATTATCTGGACGCGAAAAAACTCAAAACCGCGGTTGTCCCCTAATCCTCGCTGACCAAGCTGCAGTGGCGCCAGTCGTGGCGCCATGCTAGGTTTTGATGGCAACCTGCGACAAGGGGCAGGGGAATGGACTCATACCAACACTCTGCCTTCTAAAACCCACAAATATTTCGAAAATACATACTTCCATTCGATTGGACCATGAAGCGAAAGGGTGCGATCCTTGCCAGCGCATCAACCGAACCACCGCGACATTGAAGTGCACGCTGGCGTGCGAGCGCCGATATGCCTGGGTTCGGCCGCCACTGCCATAGACCACAGAGATTCTTGCGACTTCAACAACACCATCCTCATCATTCCATGCATCGTTCGATTCTTCGCTCGGTCAGCAGTTGACAACAGTCGACGAAGGTCTATCGATCTTGGTTAAGACCGATACGGCACGGATTTTCCAGATATTCGTTTTCATTTCTCAGCTTCCTGGTGGGAGCCCCGACATGACGTTTCTCCCTTGACACGATTCCTACCTGCTGTTATTTGTTCACCAAACTGCATGCTGTTGCTAGTCCCATACAAACTACTACCTATAGGATGTATGTGTACGGTGTAATGCCCGGGTCGGCGCTGTGTGAAATTGTTGGACGAGGCAGTCACATCGTTGAACACCGCACGGCGAATCGTTGAGGCAATGGGCATGAATATGGGTTACTTTATAGGATAGTGGCTCGCTCTCCTCGACACCGCCGTCGCCATAGGATGTGCAGCAAGCTGGTGCGGCAGAAGATCGCGCGGCGCATGGCGGAATACCGTTTGGTCGTCCACCTGTTGCGCACGCTGATTGACAGCGCGCTGAGCTTGTTGCCTTGGCCGCTGACGATGCGCTGTGATCTGTGTTGATCAAGCTTTGCGATCGCTTACTCAGAGCGAATGTGTGGATTAACTAGTCTCGATCGGATCGTAAAAATTACCGGTAATTGTACGGTAACAACCTCGCCGAGCGGCGGTTGGCGACGCCACCTTGGCGTTGATCAGTAAGTACCACAGACGATGCGACACGATCCGCCCTGGTCCCAGCACTCATGCACACCTCGACTGTATGAGTCGCTTTCCTACTTCTCAGCCACACAATGATTCGACTCCTGCTGCAAGGCGGAGACACGATGCTGGGGCGTGCAGTCCAATTGACGCTACCGCACCAGGCTCCAGGCGAGGCGCTGCTCAATGATTCAGCGACCGCGGACATGTACCTGTCGATGGCGATGCATCGTGTCAAGGATAGACACGTGTATCCTATGCAAGAGCAAGAGCTCAAAAGCGTGCGTGAGTGGAATGTCGATGGGTCGTACTTGTGGGGGGACTACGTCAGCAACACAGTGATCCAGCCACCGCCGGACGTGAGGCTTCTCAACCTCGAAACGGCAGTGACCCAGTCGATGGACAACCGGGACATACTACGCAAGTACATCAAGTACCACTTGCACGCCAAGAACCTGCCTCTTGTATTGGAAAGCATGGCAGCGGCGACCTTCACTGGCGCTCCCAAGACTTCGTCTCATATCCCGTATGTTGTCTCGTTCGCCAACAACCACGCCATGGATTTTGGGCGAACGGCATTTGAACAGGAGTCGCTGCCTGCGTTGGCGAATCTGCCTGGCAAAGGATTAGTTGTCGGTGCCGGCAGGAACGATACAGTAGCGAAGCGGGCAGTTCGCATCAGTCTGTTCGATGGAACGCGAGAGCGGCGTGCTGTTAGCGTGATCGCTGTCACTACAGAATGCTCAGGGACGCCCTTCGCGTGGGCAGCCTCGGCGCAACAGGCAGGAGTCGTCTGCTTGCCTGCACTCATTTCTAGGCATGCAGTGACCCACAGCATAGAGCTACTATCTGATATCTTCGTCGCCAATGGTCTGCACCCTTCGAAACGACCTCACAATGATCTCGTGGTGTTGTCGATCCACTGGGGTCCCCACTGGGCGTACCAGGCATCAACCAAGCTTGGTGACCTCGATTTCCAGCGGTACCGTCAGCAGCTCGCGCAACGCATGATTAGAGAGCTCGGTGTAGACCTCATTTACGGTCACTCCTCCCATCACATCCGTGGACTCGAGCTGTTTGAGGGGAAGCTGATCATCTACGGCGCGGGCGACCTCATCGACGACTACGAAGGCTTCTCAAATCCGAGCGAAGACGAGTACAACAAACTCGGAGCTCTCTTCGTTGTTGATGTTCAAGAGCGCACTGGCTCGCTGTCATCGTTTCGTTTGGTGCCGATGAGAATGGATCGATTGCAACTCCGCCGTGTCGAGGACGAGACGATCTCGGTGTGGGATCCTCGCAGTGAGCGTGGGAAAGAGGTCCACGGCGCGGTCACCACGTTGTGTGACGCCATCAACAAGTTCTCCGTCTTAGATGCTGGCGACTGCGGCCGCAGCATTCGGCTGCGTGTTGTACACGACGATCGTGATGTTCCTGGTGGCCCCATTCTTCTGTACCCATAACCTCCATACCTCCGCTTTTGCATAGATCACCTCACTCAAGTAGTACCGCACCTCTGTTATCAAATGCGTTCATTCAATAACGGAGGTTAGTGATCTTGAAAGGTCGCCAGTTGTGTTCAAAGTCATCCGGGTAGGCTTGATGGGAGTGCTTCCTATAGATAAAGCGCGTGAGGCTGCTGCGCGGGCCTTCGAGGAGCTACAACTCCCCGTAGGCTCGCCGCCCGAGCATGCCGTGTCCACGTTCCGCGCCTTGTGCCTACAGCACGCGTTCCACATCCACGACGGCAACACGAATCCTCATAACAATGCTACGCGAGACGAGCAGTTCCAGCGCCATGCAGTCGCCTACCGCTTCCTACGCTCGCTGCCACTGTTAGACAACACTGAGTACTGTGCAGATCACATCCTTGCCCGGCTACGTCCACTGGAGGAGCCTCGTTTCGCCGAGGATCCAAGTGTCGAGCGAGCGAGTGCTATGCTGGATGTGGCCATTGCGACCATGGAGCAGGCTCAGCGCACGTGGCAACTGCCCTACACCAACTACGTACTAACAGTGCACTACTGCCTACGCAAGCACGTTGTTCGGCGCCGGTACTCGGAGTTTGAGACGTTGCATCGCGTGCTTCAAAAACGACTGCCTGTCATCCCTGCGGTATGTGGATATCACCTTGTGAGATAGACCTTTCTTTGCTCATGGCAGTGAAATGATTGTGGCAGCTACCGGAGCAAAGTTGGCTTGCCAAGCTGCGTATGCCCAGTGATCGTGCCAAGAGTCTCACCGAGTATCTACATCGAGTGATCGCAATGCTTGCCAACCGAGGGCTCTTCTCCATTGAGATCATGGCGTTCTTGGGGGTGGATTACACGCGCATTCGTGCTGAAGAAGAAGCATCCGCGCTCAAGTATCTAGGGCGCATCGCTGGGGGTGGAGGCGCTCATGGTTTGCACTATATTGTATCAACGGGCTGGCTCGACGCATGGAAGCGCTTCATCCACGAAGGGAGGCAGCCGCCATCCAACATCATCAACTCGCACTTGCTGGTCAACGTGGAAGGCACGATGGCCGCCAAGCTCGGCCTCGTGCTCGGTCAGAACTACCGCTGCGTCAACTTCTTCACGTGGCAATATCTGTCGCAGATCTACGGCGGTGGACCGACAATCATTCGTCGCTCCGCATCGATCTACGGCCGCAGTGCTGTTGATATGCACACGCTCATCATCACACTGCAGCGAATCGTGCGCGGGTTCCTAGGGCGTCGACTGGTGAGGAAGCGAAGACTCTACATCATGCGACAAAACCCAGCCTTTGAGCAACGACTGAGCGCGCTGGAACGGGAGCGCTTGATGGAGAAGAGGATGGCCATGGTGCGCAAGTATGTGTCCGCACGCGAGTACCAGATCCGCCACGTCGCCGTCATCAAGATTCAACGTGCCGTACGCAAGTTCCTAATGCGACAGGAGTACGCGCTGCTCATGGCCGAGTCAGCCGTGCCGAATGCAGCCGACTCCTTCCAGCATATCGAGGAGTACTTTTCACTGGAGGAGATCGGACTGATTCGCGATTCCAAGTACCGTCTTGCCCACTTCCTCGTGACGATGAACAAGGGTGTACCCATCCAGAAGCTACGCTCTCGTCGCAAGGCACCACAGTGGCGGCTCTTCCGCATTGACGCGATTGGGTCCCAGCTCATATGGAGCTCCAAGAAGACGTCGCATTCGCTGGCGTTTATCGACGTGGTCAAACTCGTGGTTGAGTCTCCACTGTTGCTGAAAGTGGGCTTTGGCCGCCGCCGCTCGATGACACATGACCACGCCGTGGTGCTGACCTACCGCGACCCGACGCCAGGCTCTTCTTCTCCTTCTTCCTCCCAGACTCCAGCATCGAAAGAGATGCCGACGAATGCGCCGGTAGGATCCACACGCGAGCTCATCTTGATCTGTGAGAGTCAGTGCGACTGCGACGCCTTGTACTTTGGCCTGAACGCGTTGATCATGGAGACCAGGGTACGCACCGCCAACGGTGCGACCTACGTCGACGGCCACGGCGTCATCCGCAAGAAATTCCCTCACGCCAAGCGATTGATCCACGACGCCCAGCGGCTGATCGATCAGCAGCTGCGGAACCCCTTCCGCATGAACCAGCACAAGCTTTAGATTGTTGCGACTTGTCAATTGTCAGTGCACGTCAGATACCCGACCTCATTCATTCGAACCGCTTCCAATACGTAAGCCCACCACCTTTTGGCTATACGACTTCTGCACGCTTGGTGGCATTGCGCACGTAGTAGAATAGAGCAAACGATTCCATAACACCCGACTGTGTATTGAAATGGAGTCTAGACGAGCACATAGCCCAGAGGTATTGTGATGTCAGTGAATGACAGTCACCACGTCGGTCAGGACTCTGGCTCCTGTGGGCAGGACGTGGAGTTCTGCTGCCGCTGTACCGACGCGAAGGGGGAATCCCGTCACCTAGGTCTACGTGTTGGTGGTGGTAGTGGAGCTGGCAAGGCTCGTGCTTGCGGTCCACGCAGTAGGAGACCTGTCGCATCAGGTGTCTGCAGTGCCTGTGTGGCACCTGGAACTAACGTTGAGGGACAGCACGTTTCGGACTCGGTCGATCTGGGATCAGCGGACTGATATCAGGTAGGAAGCGTTGAAGCCCCAGCATAGGTGATGGCGCATCACCTCGTGCTCCGCGATTGTCGGCAAGTTTGATGTACGCGGAACGCAGAGACGACTCAAGTGACGAGCTGACCACGGTCGGGGTAGCACCTCGTCTTGTGTACCTTGACGCGATGACCATTTACGTTGGAAGCGACCTGGGCATGCTGATACCAATGGTGGGCGACAACTTTTCCCAGCGGAATGATGGAACGATGCGTCCGCCATTGGCTTGATGATAGTGACCATGTTGATTCAGTGGTGGTGTGGCTTCTGCGTTCGAGTCGCTTGCTATGTTGTCTGCACTACGGGACCGAAGCTCCGCCCCACAAACGGTCTCCGTGTTCGTGTTGGAGTTGACTCTCCGAGCCTCATCATGTGTGCACGAAACCTCTCCAGCATCAAATACCCGACCTGGTTGCTTGGTCGGCTGGTCGACTGCCACTTCGTTGCCAGATCGTATCCGAGTGTGTGGCTGCGACGTCGGAATTTCCCGATGCCTTTTGTTGACGCCACTATACGACACTAAAGACATGGATCAGTATCGTGTACACTCCAGGATCGGTCATGTGAAAAACAGAAACTCTGTGGGCGTCGACGGCGACTCGACGCTGAGTTGGTAGATTGCCTTGGCATGTCGGTGATTAACGTGACGGCCCACTGATCCTCCGTGTTCGCAGCAGGCTTCCACGATCACGACAAGTCGGAATCTGGTGCTGTCGAGTATTGTGGTGTCGAACCACGTTTGTCGGAAGTCGCTTGGTGCATAGAGGGTAGCAGGTGGGGTCAAGCCATCGGCACGCGTTATCCAAGCTTCAAGTTCGCTGTTGGCCTCTCTGATCCTGACTCCCGCACGCTCTGGCGTGTGTCTGGGTACAGTGAGTTGATATGTGTCGTGAATGACAAAGAAATACCTGTATATTTTGTTCTGGGAAGCGTCTGCGGTCGAAAAGTTGAGACCAGGGGCCAATTCCGGCTCGACGAGACCTTCATCTCATTGTGGTAGTGCGTACACGTTTCGAACGCTTGCATGCATGTCCGTAGCGATATTTATAAGCTGGATCCGCTCCGAAAATCAAGTTCAGCGCAGGAATGTGAGCGATTAATTGTCGCCAACGACACCCCACGACGTAGACGTGCGATAGTGTTGGGCCAAACGCGACTTGTCAACCACGCGTGTATGCGTGTTCAAGCTGAGTGTCACCAACTTCGTTAAGGCACGGTGGCTGTCACCGATCTGTGGCTGCTCGCCACTTGGGAGTGCCTGGAGTGTTTCAACGGTGACGTGTTGATGTGGTGCTGCATAGCAGTGACGCCGATGCATGCCTCTTGTAGACCTGACGCATGTTCGGCTTTGCGATGTGGCGCATAGTGGAGACGTCGGCGATAGAAAGTCGCACGATTGAAGTCGTGTGTCGCTCAGTTGTTTACACTTGTTACAGTATTCCGCACCGCACTGCTTGCAGAAATTGAACCTCGTTGATGCACTTGCTCGCTGTTGGGAAACCCTCGGCGCTCCTTGAGTGGCATTGAAAGTGGAGTGCATTCAATTTTCCGGCGCCTGCGCGTCCGCGGTCGATCCCATCGCAACATAGCGCCGAGAACCGTCCTCCTGGCATCGAGAGCACACATAACATGGTCCCAGCGAGCAGCTTGAAGACTGGGAGTGAGGTGACCGAACACGTCACAAGTGTCCAATACGGGAGCTTGAGCATCTGACGGTGGACAAGGCAAGTCGGATCCCACTCGTCGCGGCGAGAGTTGTATTTCCACCACCGCCAACCACTCCATGCTCGTGCTCGTCTCCTCTGTCGTAATGCCCACGGACCGATCGACTCCCGAGTCCAAGCAACCTGGAGTCACTGATGTCTTGAAGAGAGGCAAGGATCAGAACATCGTTGAGACCTGAATTTGTGGGAGGTTTCAGCACTTCTCTACTCACTTGGGCTGTTCATACCTATTCACACGCCGCAGCATCAACGAGCAGCATATGTATCAGATCAGGACAGCCGCTCGAAGGTATCTTGGAGCCTCAAAGGTTGCAGGACGACATGACTGCAGGTGGAATTATTATTCATCGAACATTCATTTCCACAGGCCCATCGCGTGCAGCAAACTATTTCACTGATGAATGAAATACATGTTCTTCTCACAGTTTATGTGTTTTTGAGAGCACGATATAAATATCAAGAGAATTAAGTGACATGTTGTGCTCCGTCAGCGCACAGTTACAGTATTATAATAGTAGGAAGTCTACCCGTGTTGAAACCGTCACAAAAAACGACGAGTTTGCACAGAAGAAATGCCAAGAAATCGATGAGGATTGCTTCGTGAACGAGGTCATCCCGCCTCTCACAAGCATTCAAAAACCCAGTGCGATGGGCGAAAATTTCGTGTGATTGCTTGGATCGAACACGTCTGTTTGTCGTGGCGACAGATCAGTGCTTGACTGCCCTCCGTGTGTCTGATAACGACGTCACCCGTCCCCATCGTGGGGCCCGTTTTTGTTTCAAATGTACCGGGATTTTGTGTGATTCTTCGTGCTGAGGTCCCGCCATGAGAAAACTTTCTGACTAATTTGACTGCATGGAGCATATTACATACTACTTACTCCCTGGCCGGCTCAGCAAGGCTTCTTGAACGAAAGAAGAACGTGCACTTTTGCAGTGACATGACCGTCATGGGATCGCGTAGCTCGACCTGTGACATGTGGCCCCAATTTGGATGCGGCGCCCCATCCCGTCAGCTTGTCTCTACTGAGTACAGTAACATGCATCTTTGACAGAGGCAACCGGCGCGGCTCGCCGCCAGCATAGATAGGCAGTAAACTGGGTGGGAAGGATGGGACTCTCTCCATCCGGCTGGCTCAGCCAATGACTAACTGACGGTCAGTCTGGTGGTTGGATTCATTTATTAAAGTCACCCTTCCCTCGCAAGGAGATACCTCGATGATCGGATCTGTTGTCGTACCGCTCTCGCTCCTGGGCTCGATGTTGATGGAGTGCCCACAGAAGAAGCGCAAATTGAGCACAGAGGAAGCAGCAGCCCAGGACACCCCATCCTCACCGTCAACGGTCACCGAGACTGTCGCCGCACGGCGACTGCAGTACAAACTCTACCAACGCCGCCACCGCGCCAAGCGGAAGGCGTACACAGAGCAGCTTGGGCACGAAGTGCAGCAGCTGCGCGAAGAGGTGAAGGCGCTCGAGTCTCAACTACAGTCTGCTGTGCGAGCGCTGCCACGCTCCGCGCATTTCGGGGCTGCCGAACAGGTCGTAGTGTCACTCTTCCAAGTCTTTGAGCACGGGTACGACCCTCAACGAGGTGCCGCGCAAGAAGAGTTCTTGCACTCGATCGCCGACCACCGCATCAGCGGCCCACAGTTTACTGGTATCAACGAGTTCATCGACCAGTGGAAGCGGTGTGCACAGGTATTCGACACGATGCATTTGGCTGTGAGGAAAACTACGACCGAGCAATTGGAGGAAACATCCGTGGTGAAAGTGCGGCTACGCGTGACCGTGCATGCGACGCAGTGCGGCACCCGACATCTCTTCCCCGCGACCGCGACCGACGATGAGTTGCGTGAGGATCTTGTGCGCACCCCGCTCCAATTTGACACGTCCATGGAGTTGATGGTCAATGCGACCAACCAGATCACGTGGTGTGGCGCGGAGGTTGACATGATGTCCGGGTTGCAGGCAGCGCTGGGATCCTTTCGCAGGGTATGCGCAGCGGTGGAGGGTGCCAACATTTCTCTCAGCACCGGCCACATTGCTCCACTCCCCGACTCATTCGAGGACAGTGCATCCGCCGCGCGAACTCACGACTTGTCACTGCTGCTGTCGTGAACGGACGGGGCCCAGTTTTATTTAGAAAGCGGAGATAGAGTACACAACGTTAGTGTGAATGTACATGTCAATAAAGGTTGCTTTTCAACCCACGCGGGTGTCGATCCCAGCTTGCTTGCATTGAAAACGTCGACACCAACTCGCGTATTATCACTGCTGCTACCCCTCTGGCACTCAACTGATGTGATCTACTGTACGAGTCCAGTAGCCGTGGTGGCGATCGACAGGTTCATCAACGGATGAGCTGATCGGTGTAGTGAGGAGTCTCGAACATCGTGCAGGCAAGACAGGTCAACTGTCACCAACCGTCACTGAAGCTCACTCTTTATCTCAACACTGTGAACAAGTAGCTCTCCATGGGAGTGGTAGAATCCGGAACTCCGTACTGGATAGACCCCATGTGCTCGCCCCTCACACGCCCCAGCATGAAGACTTTCTCCAATTGCCCATCGTCGTGGACACGGTCGCGCCTAATGGACGAGATGTACTCAGGCTCTGCTAGCCTTTTGCGACTCGTGGATTTGGCCCCTGTTCAACGTTGTGAGTCGACAAGGTTCGTCGGTACGACCATGGAGCAAGGAGGCAGCACTGGCAGCTCGACTTTCTGGCGTCGAGGTTGTGCTTGAGCAGTGCACCAAGGTGGAACGACAAGTTTTCGAGCTTGGTGAGTTTTTTATATACTAGTATATTTATTTTGCCACCATACTGTATGATCTCGTCAGGCAACGGAGTGTAGATGTCAACCCGGTGAACCGTGGCTGGCACGGTGGGCGAGGTACGCATGAGCCATGATGAACATCTCCTAGGATCGCAAGTACAAGCCAGAGCTACTCGCTCTCTATCGTGTCCCTCACGATGGTGTGCTCCTAGGCAGTAGGATCCAGCCACACAACAGCCGACCACACACAAATGGCTTGATGCTGCTCCTTTTCGAGTTCGGCCCCACGCTGGAGAAGATCAGAGGGGCAACCCTTCAGCAACGTGGCAAGACATCGGTAAGAACAATGACCAAATACTTGAACATCCTTCGGTTTTCCTCACGAATGATTTGATTCACACTTGCAGGGTGTTTGTTGGGTGAAAGGCTACTCAGTCAAACCCAGGGAGAAGACGGTTCTTTGACCCGGCTCTGATAGGAAGCACTCTTTGGCTCACCACAATTGGTACATGGTGTCGGAGTCAGGAAATCTGGCGCGGCGATGAATAGCCTCGTATGCAAAGTACTCGGCGATCATTCGCAGCTCACCGAGTCCACTCGAGGGGAGATGACCATTCGAGCCTCCCGCATGCTGCAGAGAGGACGATCGCGAATCAAAGCGCACTGATAAATCAGAATGCCCAGGCATATCGAAGTACTACGTGTCAGAGCGCGACTGGAAGGCTTTAGCGCCCTCATCACGTTTGGCATCGCAGCCAACACAGGTCGAGTCTGTCCGGAGCAATGGCTGCTTTCCCCCTGATCTACTTAGAGAGCATCAGTGGTGCTGTGAACTAGATCATTCGATACCTCGGTCAACATGGAGAACTCCTTCAGCAGCATCGAGCGCATCGATGAGTCCTGCACGATTGATGCCGAGCTGATCGAGTTGGGGAACCTACGGCACGTGGAAGACGCAGTCCAATACGGTTCTGTAGATGGCCCAGCGAAGGCATGATTGTTTTCAGAAACGTCGGGGTCAAGTACTTCACGGGACGCTGCCCTCGTGCCTCGTGGGGTATGCTTCTCGATCAAGCGAGGGGAACACGTTGAGATCTGTGGTCGCACCGGTGCCTGGAGGAGCCCCCTGCTTCTCGCGTTGTTTCGCATGGTGCCACAACACGCTGGCAGCATTAATACAATCGACGGCGTTGATGCGTCTCACGTCGACCTGGCGATGCTTCATTCGAAGATGACGATCATCCCTCAAGATCCGATGCTATTCGTGGCCGAGCTTCCATGCATCCTCGACCATGCAGGCCAGGTCGACGATGCAAAGCTGTGGGCGGCGATGAAGAAGGCCCACCTCTCGAGCATGTCGTTCGTCGGCCAGCTCGATGCTCGTAGCGTCGAGTCAAGAGAAATCTTGAGCGTCGGTGAATGACAGTGGATCTGACTTGCTCACGCGCTCTTGCAAGACTCTAAGATTCTTTGCTAGGACAAAGTGACGGCATTCGTGGACCACCACACCGACCAGCTCATCCACCAGTCGATTCGTCAAGCGTTTGCCACCTCGACGGTACTGACGGAAATCGTGCATCGCATCTACTGTAGACCATCGTCGACTAATTACGACAAACTCTTGGTGCGCACGGATGGCTGTATTGGTCGCCACACACGTTGCTGCGGAGGTAGCACAGCGCGTTCGCGTCACCAAGCCTGCTTACGGTAACGCTGAGAACAGGTCGCGCATGTTTGATACGACTGCACCAGGTAATAGAATGGCAGAGATTACCGCACCCACGATGAAGACCCCACGTGATGAGTGATGCCTGTCGAATACCTTTTGCCACGGGGACGCATTGCGGACGGACTGAGGACCGTGGGCCATCTCGGCTCTCGTTGAAGTCGTGTCGTATCAATTGCGGGAGGTAATACAAAGTTCAACTTTGAGAGTATAATGTATTAAAATACAATAAATGGGTTCACAAAATGTACTCATGTAGACCGCGTCTGTCTGCCTGGGTGACGATGAGTCAAACTCCTCACTTGCTGACTCGGTTGGTGGCGACCATGTGATTCGCATCAATCACGGGCTTGCTCTTCTGGGCTGCACCTTCCGGTTGGTGTAGTTTGAGGCGTCCGTTCACGACGAGCAGCGGGTTCGCGTTGTTCAGCACGTTGTCATTGACCGAGATGCCGTCAAGGTACTGCTTCAAGATCGCTTGGAGCTCTCGGTTCTCGTTCTCGATGCGCTCCTTCTCCCGCTTTATCGCCAAGTCATCGAGCAGCACTTTGTTGTACCGCTTCCAGAACAGGTCCAGGTACTCCCATTCGGACACTGGGACGCCATTGATGAGACCTTGCGGTTGGAACTCGACCAGGCTCTCGCTCTCCTCGCCTTCAACTTGTTCTGGGTCAGTGACATTTGTGTGTGAGCCATGTCCCGAGTCACAGACAGAAAACCATCACGGACCTGTTCGAACGGCAAGTCGCACGTTCTCGGTGATCTCATTCGCCTCCTTCTCATCCGCGATCGTGGAGTGGTAAAATGGCAGCACGCGCTCGCGCTCGGTCTCCAGTTTACGCACAAGCTCCCCGAGGGAGATGATACGTTCTGCCAACTCGACCTGGCCATCGAGAGCCTTCTTGGCTTCACGTGCGTTGTTGGACAAATCAGCTAGACGCCGCTTGTGGTCCTCACGCATGCGGTTCATCTTGGCCTTGAGCTTCTGGAAGTGGCCCGAGATCGCATTCTTCTCTTCCTCTAACGCCTTGTTGCGCTCGGTGCACTCCTTCACATTCTGGGCGATCTTGGTGCGCCAGTGCGCGATGCTCGCCTGTAGTCGCTCGATCTTTCGGATCTTGAGCTCGATGTCACGAGACAGTTCCTGGTCCTTCGCTGTGAGGTACTTGAAGTCCTGGGTGCGTTGGTCGGTGTTCTGCAGATAGTTCAGGTGTGCCGTTTCAAAGTGCTGCTCTAGCTCCTCGATTGTGCTATCGCAACACTAGCATGAGTGGTTTGTCCACGTTTCAAGGGCTAAGAAAAAGAACACTCGTACCTATCCAGAGTGATGCGCAGCACATTGATGTCTTCGAGGTTCTTGTTGCGGATCTCCTCCCGCATTTGCTCGTGCTCCTGTCGAGCCTCCGCTTCCTTCTCCTTCTCCTGCTGCTCCACCGCATTCATAATACGCTGCAGCTCACTCTTCTCGGTCGTGTGCTGCGCGATGATCTTCTCTTTCTCAATGGTAAACTCTTGCTCCAGCTCGCGTAGATCACGCTCAAACTCCTTCTCCAAACCAAGTAGCCGCCCGTCCTGGAGGTCGATGAACTCGTCAATGTTGAGCAGGTGCGACCGCAACGCCATTTGGAACTGCTCCTCCGACTCCTCCAAGTCACGGTCCAGCATCTGGATGATCGCATCCTTGCGGTCGACGTCGCGCTCGTGGTTCTGCGAGCGAATCTCCACCTCCTTGCGCAGCGACTCGACCTTGACGAGACGCATGATCTTACGCCAGTGGTTCTGGATCTTGAGCTTGTTCATGTGCGAGAGCTTTTCTTCCTTGTCCATAAACTCCTTGAGCAGCGCCTTCTTGGACTGTGTGAGCTTCTTCATGTAGTCGTTCATCTCCATGCGCCGAATGGATTCCTGAAGGCGGCGCTCTTCTTCCGTGCCTTCATCTTTCTTGCCCTTGCCGTCCTTGCTGCGACCTTTGACCGCCTTCCCGAGCTGCGCACCGCCACGGAGCTTCATCGACAGGTGGAACACACGAGGCATCGTGGCTCGGCATGGCGTTGAGCGCCGTCCAGACGATGCGTTGGCAGGTAGCAGTCCCATTCGCGGTACTCCACGCTGGTGATGGATGTGGCGTCGTTTCATGCCCCAGGTTTTGGAAACCGCTCACACTTGAAGTTTGTA
>JAADXF010000383.1:0-20638 GCA_023337575.1 Pythium chondricola | reverse complement strand
TGGTGAAGGGATGCCCAGGCAGCAATCCGTCATCGAGGCCAACGGAGATTGGCACATGGATCGTGCGCTCACCCATTTCAAGCACGTACATGCAGACAAGTGGAAGCTGCTGCGAGTCATCATGGTCGATAAGGACCTGAACGAGATCAAGATCCTTTGGATGCATTTCCCTGAAGCGCGCAATTTGATCTGCGTCTTCCACACGGTCAAGTATTTGAGCGAGATGTGCCGGAAGCCAGTCTTCGACAAGATTTCTGAAGACGACGCAGAAGCTGTTGAAACGGTTTCCGGCGCATGATCTCCGCTATGAGCCAAGTCGAGTACGACGAGGCCCGAGAAGATCTCCGCGCACTATGCTCGCGGTTGGACAACACCGGCTTCTACAAGTACATGGAGAGGAACTGGCACGGTTGCCAGGACATGTGGGTCATGCACCATCGCCAAGACTTGCCTCACTTCACCAACCACACCAACAATATGTTGGAATCGTGGTTTGGCAAGCTGAAGGACGGGCTGAGCCCAGACTCAAGCATGGCCATCTGCGTTCAACGCATCTTGGCTTGCGAGCGCCGGAAGGAGAAATACTACCTGCATCGACATCTCAGGATCGGCCAGAACGCGAATGCATCGTACGACCCAGAGATGATGCTTGTCCTGCGCTTCACGACGCACTACGTCGCGGACAAGATCTTCCCTGGGTACGCGGCAGGTATCGCGGCGGCCGGTGATCCAGACCATGATGCGAGCGATGCCAAGGCCGAGGGCATCTACGAGTACTACGAAGACCTCGTGACCCAAGTCGTCCGCGTGCAAGGCCATGAAAAGCGAACTGTGAGCTTGCTCGATTACGCTTGTGACTGCCCGTTTGCGAAGTCGATGCAGCTTCCTTGCCGACATGCCATTGCGTACAGGAAGTACAAGAAGATGGACGGAGCGCTTGTCCCACTGAACAGAGTGGATCCAAGGTGAGAAACATACATGATATCTCTGATCATGTCCACGACTGACACATGACTTGCCCATGACTCTATAGGTGGACGAGCCAGGATGCTCACCTTGAACCAGTGCGGCAGTTCCAACACGAGTCGTGTCGTGTCCTGCCTCCAACGAAGAAGCAGTGTCTGGACACGCAAGCTGATCGATACAAGGCAGCTGTTCGCGCGACGCACTTGATTGCAACCGAGCTCGCAGATATCGACGATCCAACCGAGTTTGACGAGATGATGGAGTTCGTGCTCAGCCAGTAGAAGAACGTGCGTGAGCGACCAGCTTGTCCCCTGAACCGCGTGTACGTGAAGGGGGGCCCCATGAACCAGTCCATGCCCAAGCCACGATCATCTAGGACCAGTCCATGTCGACCCAGGACGAGTCCATGACTGACGCGGGACGAGAGCCAACGCAACCCACCATGGACCTGTCACAGCATAGCTTGTGGTCAGAACAAGTGGGTGACGTCCCGATGATGCACACATCGTCTGTTCGCTTCGCCAAGCCAGTAGCAGTTCTCGAGAGTCAGCCCGAAGAGCCAGATGAAGAAATCCAGCGTCTCGCAGACGCGATCGCGCGCGTGAAGGACGAGAGGGCTGCGAAGGCGAGCAGCAGTGGTCAAGATAGCGATGCC
Organism: Pythium chondricola; assembly: GCA_023337575.1. Lineage (NCBI taxonomy): Eukaryota > Oomycota > Peronosporomycetes > Pythiales > Pythiaceae > Pythium > Pythium chondricola. The sequence goes on along the minus strand of JAADXF010000383.1, from coordinate 19,017 downwards.
TCAGTTGACGATGCGAGCGGTGATGAGGAATCGAGCGAGCCGGCATCGATCAACCTCAACCCGAAGGCACGCAAGACAGGCCGACCCAAGACCAACGTCAATCAGCGTGCCCTGCAGAAGAAGATCGTGCGAGCACAGTCGAAGGCAAGGGACAAGGTTCAACGCAAACATGGCATTGTCACCCTCGAGGATGTGGTGAGGAGCATACAAGACGCTCAGCCTGACGTGCATGAAGCTGCGCGTATCCTCGCGGGTGTGACGGTGAAATTCAAAGAGTGCGCCCGCAAGAAATCCAAGTTCTCGCTGATGAAGAATCCAGTACTGAACAAGGAAGCGTTGCTCTCTGCGTGCATCGCTGCCTTTCCTGCCAACACGGCAGAGACCCCAGTCGTGATCGACGACAGTGGTGCCGTGATTCAACTGAGCCACCCGTCAGGAAAAGTTTTGTCGTGACAATCGATGGTGTCAGTGTATTCTCGCGCGCTAAGATCACCGCCATGAAGGATGTGGCGAAGCTGAAAGACGCAGTGAGGGGTGCTGTCGACGCGTGCACGTGGCTCCAAGATGAAGTGCTCCCTGTTGTGCCCGTGTACCAGCAAGCAGCTGTGCGCGACACAGTCCAGACCATCCGCACGACGCACCCGTCGACCCCCCTGCCAGGGTTCAGTAGAAGCTTCGCTTACTTCCCCGGCATGGTGTTCGCCATTCTACACCTCGTGCTTCCGCCGACATGGCTGAACGATGCGGTTGTGCTCGCCGTTTTCGCTCGTATCTGCGCATCCAACCCAAGTTGTCGGGCCACCGGCATCATCTCGACATCGTCGCGCACGACGCATGGTCGGGCAAAGCTGGTCCCAGAAGATATGCTCGCTGAACTTCGCCGGTATGCCGCTTTCTCAGAGAGCGTGTCATCCATGTTCGTCCCAGTAAACATGGGCAACGCACATTGGTGTGGAATTCTCGTCTCCATCGATGAGGAGAAGGTTTTTTCTACGACCCGCTGAAGCAGCCCGACTACATCCGCACCCTCGATGACCTGGTCGAGCACATGGTATCCAAGTGTTTCACGGGTACAATCGGGTCCAGCTGAACTCACCAATCCAGCGTGATCTCTACAGCTATGGCAGCTTCGTGGTGTGGATGTTCTACCGCCACGTTGACCGCACTGCAACCAGAAACATGCTTGATCTACATCGCCGCCGCTTCGAGATCTTCTTCTACGTTCTCCGCGGGCATTTCCCACCCCAAGATCGCACAGCGCGTGTGCCCCAGCCGCAAGCGGCGTCCATGACTGCTCCAGTGACGTCCGTGACTGATCCAGCACCAACTGCCCATGCGACGTCCCACACAGATCCAGCGCCAACAGTCCAAGCTCCATCAGCAACCACTGCCGACGAAGGATACCATGGACAGTTCCCGCTCCCGGAAGATGTCGCTGTGTAGCAGCATAACATTGAATGACATTTGCTTTGACCTGATACTGTATCCTTCGTCCTTGTTGATATCTTATACTTCTACGCAGGTGATCATGTGTGTGCTGTATCCTCTCTTCAGTATTGGATCGGTCCTGGTCGAGTCCTGCATGGCACATGGGTTGTGGACTTAGCGTTTCTCGGCGCCGTGGAGCGATCTTTGTCTGTGCTGCGCGTATCTTCCCTTCGTCTTCGTCATATCTTTTACAGATGGTGTATCGGCTTGTGGGGGGAGTGGATCAACATGCATCAATTAGTGGCAAGTCATGTTTTGATCACGGTCACGCTCCATTTTACATATGTTTCGTCTCTGCCTAATCAGGGACTAGAGGGCCATCCTTGAAAAAACTGTAAAGACAAAAATGACAAGCACAGATACACTGTACGATATATGTGGCTTTTGCATCGGCACACTGGCGCTTTGAAGTGGGCTCGTCGATGGTTTTCCTTTTGCTCGTGGACTCCACGGCATGCACCCCGCCCAAGCTCCGCCTTCTTCATCTTTCTACTCATGGCCACTGCAGTTGCTTAGCTCAATCACCTGCCAATGTCTTGCTGGGTTTTCAAATCAACTGAGCAGTATCGGATACGGTATGTGACAGCAACTGTCAGCTGTGAGTTCACTGTCATCTGCACATCCCAGTGCTGCCTCGACTCGAAAACGTTTCAGTGAACCATTCAGCGTACACCAACCCTGGTGTTGGCCAACTTGTGCTGAGGTCAAGTCAATCGCTAGGACTACCGCAAAAGTCGGAAAAATGAAACACATGAAAAAATGAAACACTTCCAACCATTTCTACGAACTGAACGAGCCAATCAGCTTGCACGAAGCATTCTTATGTACCGTGTTTTGTGACGACGAAAACCTCCCATAATAAATATTTGGTCAGCCCCCATCAAATCTGCCTGTCGCCGTCACCGTCGCGAGGAATTCACGGTACTTCGCCTCGTTCTTTACCAATGCACTGAAATGTATGTTATGACTGGTAATATGGGCTTTGGTACAGGGAAGTTTCAAATCTGGGGGGTTGATTATGGAAATTTATTCATTCGCTACACGCTCCACTTGGTCTCATTGCTGTAGCTAGCCTGTATGGATGGAAACTCAAGGGTCTTGATGGTGGCTTGGTCCCATGGGGATGAACGGGCCACTCTTGAAGAATGCATTGTGCACGTAATCAGCCTTGATTGTCTTGACAGAAGCGACAGTTCGCTCGAGCATGTCCTTGCGACGCTTGTACGCCTTCTTTGGCGTCACTCCGTTGGGGTGGCGGAGCACGTAGAGTTCGCGCAACTTACGCTTGAACGGCCCCATGATGCCGACGTCAAGCGGCTGAGCGACGTTTGTGGCCCCACCTGGGACGTATACCGGGTACGTGCCCAGGTCAGTCAGCGCGTTTTGCACGGATGCTAGCTTGTGGATGCGAAGGCTGTCCAGTATGAGCACGGTGGGGCCAGTCACCTCATGCTTCCACACTTGCTCGATCCAGTCGGGCACCACGACCTCATCGAAACAGGCATTCGCTTGAACCGCCATCGTCGCCACGGACGGAGAGCAGTAGGCCATGACTTCTTCTTCCACGTCGCAGCCAGGCTCGCCTTTGAACACAAAGTGTGGTGCAAGAATGCGGCCGTCAGCGCAAACGGTAAGCGCAACCGTGCAGCGGTAACCCCCCTTCCCAGCTACTTTGCACGGTACACGTTTAGCACCAACGAACTCAACCGTGGTTTTCGCCCCCAAGTTACAGTACACGGCCGTTTGATCCATATTGTACAATACATATGGGGGTGGCAACCTGGTCGAGCTGTCAAGGAAATGAGTCATCAGAATGGAACTTACTTCTGCAACGAATTCGTTCTTGATTTCATTGAGTTGATCGTTAGTCTTGCGACCAGAGTGGGTGATCATCCGGATTGACAGGCCGTGACGTTGCATGAACCTGTCGCACCACGCCATTTTCGCCTCTGGTGTCTTGGAACCGAGAAAACTGGGAAGCAGAGCAGTGGCCTTCAGTACAATCGTCTCGCGGGAGACAGGGAGCTCGTCGCGTCGCTGTTCCTTGACCCACACGATGACGTCCTCTTCAATGACGTCTGACTTAGAAATGCACCCACTCCCACCGATTGTAAGAGATTTGGCGCGCCCGTTCGCACATGCCAAAACATGCAGATTGCGCTTGCGTTGCCACGTGAGAAGGGTCGGGCGAGGCACACCAGCAGACTTGGCAAAAGCAGTGCGATTCGCAGTTCCGTTCACCTCGATCAAATCGAGAAACTCGTCGACGAGAGCGAGTTTCTTCTCGTTCGTGTAGTCCAGAGGGATCCGATGGCGTGGCATTTCTTATACTCGAAGCTCAGTGTTCCCAACACCCTGGCCTGTGGTTGTCGATTTCACCCACTTTTGCAAAACAATTGACCAATCAGAGTGCACCTTGATCAGCGGAAAGATGAAACACCCGTCAAATTTGATGGTTCATAGTGGATTATCAGATGTTTCATTTTTCCGACTTTTGCGGTAGAATCGCCTCCATCATTCTGCGCTATCCACGATACAACACTGCTTGTACCAGTCGATTGCGAATGTACTCGATGCTGCGCTGCGGATAATGGTCACAAATAGAGCAATACAGTACAGTACTGAGAGCACCCGACTCGTGGAGGGTCGTGCTGACGACCCTCCACGAGTCGGTTTAAAAACCATTGGTTTTGATGAGGATCACTTGACTTGTGTTTGGCGTGTAATAAAAAGTGGCAGTGATCATAGAGATCAATGGTCTCGCTTGCAAAGCACGCGCATTTGGTGACCAGCTGGTGTCAATGACGACAGAGAGAAGCCGCTCTCTATGAAGGGCTCCAGTGGCAGTTGCACATAAGGTGAAACACACCGAGAGGATGCATGCAAATTGTGTGTGGAATCCGCCTTGTCGTCTCAGCGGGTGTCTCTACCACTCGCAATAACACGCGCAGCCTGGCCACCCTCTCCAGTTGCTTCGGTGGCAGACTTCCCACGTCGAACAGTGAGTTCATTTCCAAAGACGCTCCCCGTTTGTCCGATCCTGGGACGTATATTGCGCAGGCGAGACTCGTGGCTGTCAGACTCCGGTGTTGACCATGATGCCTCCAGCGCGACCAACGTACAATGAAGGCAGGATGCAACCTTCGGATATCGTGCTACTCGAAGAGGCCGATCTGCATCGGTTCAATCAACCTGGTCAAGCTCTCCATGAGACGACCACGGACTACCAAGCCCAACTTGCAGCGTCGACCTGCAGCGGATCCCCTCCTCCTCCTGTCAAGTACGCACGTAGCACCTACAGTCACCGATCGAATCCGTACACTCATGCGAGTACGCCGTTTGGCCGTGGCTCCAAGCGCACGGCGTGGATTGATACCATCCCAGCTCACTATGGAGTGCTTCGTGGTGGTGGCCCGGTCAACCTCTTCTCGCGAGACTACGTAGGACTCCTTCTCAACTGGATGCTCGTCGGTACCTTCAACGGAGCGCTGCCTGGTATCATCTACCCTCTGTTCAGTGCGTACCTCAACTTCACGGACACTCAAGTGTCAGCGACGTACTCCCTCTTCAACTTTGGTTGGTACTTCAAGTGGCTGCTCGGCTTCGTCACCGACAACTACCCGATCAACCGCCAACGCCGCAAGCCTTACATCTTCATCGGCTGGACGACGCTTGCTGGGTTCATGATCGCCATGGCGTGCATGAACAAGGTGGAGCCCTATGAGAAGGACGGTGAGATCGTGAATGAAGCTGCGCCGTCCCAAGGAGGTCGCTACGTGGTGCCGATCGTCATCTCTTCGTTTGCCTACTTGATGTCGAACGTGGCGTGCGAAGGCATGATGGTGGAGTTTGCTCACCGTGAGGGCGAGTACGACCGTGGACGAACCCAGCTGTGGTGTGTCATCTTCCGTTTCATCGGTGAGATTCTCGGTGGTCTCTTTCCTGCCCTCGGGTTCAACAGTGCGATGTACGGTGGCAGCTTCACGAGTGCAGTCCCGATGGAGTGGTTCTTTGTGACCTTGGCGGTGATCGCTCTCGTTGGCAATGTGCTTACGTACTTTTTCCTCAAGGATGATCAAGTACCCACTACGCGCCAAGGCTTCGCATCGAGCCTCCGACGAGTGTGGCGCTTTCTTGAGCAGCGCGCTACCACGCAGGTTATGGTCGCCTGTTTCATCATCACGGTGGGCTCCGGTCTGACTGTTGTCGAGTCATACGAAATGTTCGATGAGTGGATGCCGACCGACTCCCTCGTGACGACCGTTGTTGGGGTGTCATACACGCTATGCTATATCATTGCGGCTGCTTCGATGCACCAGTGGCTCCTGAACACCAACTGGCGAGGGATGGTCGTCGCATGCTTCATCATTGCCTCGATCATCCAGTTTCCAGTGGAGATGATGACGGTGTGGGACGTCGTTCGCAGCAGCGAGTTGTTCGTCACCAAGGACTCGATCAGCATGATATTCGAGTCCATCGTCTGGCTCCTCAGTCTGCTCGTCATCGTCGAGGTCGCGGAGCCTGGGCTGGAGAGTACGAGCTACGGCCTCATCACCACCGTGTGCAACCTCGGCGGAGTGGTTGTGAGCTCGTCGTACAACATCGCATCGGCAGGATGGAGCGAGGAATCAACGGACATCGCGGCAGATACCAGTGCCGTCCGCTGGCACCTCACGTACGAGCACATCTTCAAGCACGTGGGTCGCACGTTGCTGATGGTGCTGGCGGTGGCGATCCTCCCACGCCAGAAGCGCCACGTGAAGGAGATCAAAGTACGAGGAGCGCCGAACCTCGCGATCCCGATCGTGCTGCTGGCTATCGTCAGTTGCCTCTTCTTGGCCGCGATCACGTCTGCCATCCTGGCCATGTTCGAGTCGACGTCTTGCCTCAGGTTCGCCGGTGGCAGCGGCTGCGAGCAAGAATGAACTCATTGATATCCACACCCAAATAGTTTTGGTGCTTTGATTTTTGTAATGGTGCTATTGCGTACTGTGCTGCGTGCGGAGGGTCGACGAGGATTGCTCCTTCAGGTGAACGCTCCATTGAGATGGCTACACTACATTCACTCTTTGTGCGTATTTTTGTCATAAATTTAGTTCTATAGTAGTATAATAGTGACTATCAGAAAACAATTACGCAAAAAAATCGATATTCGACGTAAGTTACCTTTTGAAAAGTATATTTCAGTGGAATATTTCGAAATTGTCCACACACAAAAAAATTCTTCCAAATGCGACGATGGCAACAACACCCACGCCGATCTTCGCGCGCCCACGCTCGCGCAGCGACGCCAGTGAGGAATCGCTGAGCGACGAGAGCCACAGCACATTGTCCGCGCTATGGTGCTTCGAGGCCTCTCACCATTTCCTCCTCGCGAACGAGCTGGCGCAGCGCCACGCGCGATTCGTCGACGACTTTTACGACGCCTTGGAGCACACGCGCGGGCTCATTGAGCGCCAGAGTGAGCGCATTCTGGCCGTACTATACGACAAGGACGAGCGCATTCACTTGCTTGAGGAAGAGCTGCGTAGATTCACCCGAAAGCAGCAAGATTTGGTTGAAGTTGGTGTTGAAACAGTGCGGCGACACGGACAAATCGACCGAGCGGTGCAGTGCGAGTCCATTTACGTGTCGGAAACGTGGGAAACGGAGCGAAAATCGATGCAGAAGAAGATGAAGGAGCAAGCAGAGCAGATCGAAGTGCTGCTGGACGAACTGGAGCGCATCCAAGCCGTGCTGTGTGATAGAAAACCATCGACGACGGAAGAAGAGGAGATGAAACAGCACCAGGAACCGCCACACGAACCGATTCACGTGGTGAAAGGCACACAAACCGATACAGTTCCTGATCAAGAGGAGGTCTTTGACGCCCACGAAGCGCTGGTTGCGATCAGCGCGTTGCAAAAGCAGGTGGAAATGGTCGAGCGAAGCAACGCCGACCTACAAGCCAAGGTGCCACGCGACCAGCAACTTGATACAACGCTCAGTCATATCATCGAACGGCAGATCAACGAAGCGCTCGATGCGATGGACCAGCGGCCGGTTGTATGCAACGCATTGACAAGCAGCGGCGAGGACGAGGAGGAGGAGACCGAGTCTCCGTTGGCGTGCCTGGACCTGCACCACCGTCTACAAGCTGTGGAACTCGAGAGAGACCAGCTCATGGACCAGCTTCTCGCGCTGCGTCGCGCTACAACGCCCCGATCTGACCAGGCACCCGCGCTGGCTCGAGTCCCAACGGTGTATGAAGGACGTCACTCGCAGTGTCAGCAGGTCACATGCCCCCACTCTCTGCGCCGTGTACTTGGACTGGTTCGTGAACGGCAGCAGAGAGATCACGACCGCTACAGTTCTGAAAGGAAGAAGACGCTGCGCGAAGAGATCAGTCGAGCACTTCATGGCGGTACCATGGAGGTTGCATCGGAGCTCATTGCACGCGTGTCGATGACGTGGATGAAGTGGGACGAGGCTCATGCGAACGAGATCAAGGCACACCAGCGCCAACTGCGCCAAGCACGATCCACATACAAGCTGGGAACTGCACGGCTGGCTGACAGCATCCAGCGACTTGATCAAGAGAATAAGGAGCTGCAGGTGCAGCTGCGGAGCAGACACCATCCCAGCAGTCGCCCACCACTGCAGATCACAGACGGGAGCGAGGGTGGGGGCACTGCTATCGACATCAATCATCGCGTGCTGGAGCTGCAGCTGTCGTTGAAAACGAAGGACGAGCAACTGGCTGTTGCCAACCAAGCGATCGAAGCCATGTCTTCACGAAGCGGTGACGTGAAGCTCCTTCAGCTCGCCAACGAGCTCCAAAGCTTGCAGGAGCAGCAGTTCAAGCGCATCCAGCCTCGAGACACGGCAGGCCACGCTGTTGTCGAGTACTTTCGGCTGGAGAAGGAGTGCCTTCGACTCAATCATCACCTTCAAGAGCGTGAGCGAGAGCTCCAACAGCTTCAAACGAACTGTGAGGAGCTGGAGAAGACATGCACGAGACTCAGGACTCAACGCACTGAAAAGGAGTTGGTCCATAACTTGCGAACGCTGGTGGCACAGGAGCTGAAGTCGAAGCGCATCGTGGTCACATCGGATTCTCAAGCTCTCGTCACACGAGTCTACGCCAGGTACATGGCGCAGCAGAGTGCAGAGCAATGGAAGGAGCTGACCAAGTGTCAAAGCCGCGTCCGCCATATGGAACGCGCACAAGCGATGAGTGTCAGCGACCGACAAGGATCAGAAGTGTGGGCACCACTGCGAGGGCTTCTTTCCAAGCTAGAAGAGCACCATCAGACCGCGATCAATTCGTTCCAAACGTGGAGAGCACAGCACAGTGAGACGCCCCGCTGGTCTCAAAACGATACGCTCGCCGTCGTGCTCGACCAGTATGAAGATCTCAGTCTCCAGCTCCGAGTGTTTCAGCAGTCGATGGGATCCATGACCACATGCAGAACTACCACTGATGTTGGTGACTTCCCAGACCGCGTGTACCTGATGCAGAAGCTCCAGTTGTGCGAAGAGTGGTTGCTGCGAGCCCAGACCTGCGCTGGCTGTGGTGTCCACTTGCCCTCACCTCCCCCAGCTCAGACCGTGGACAAGTCGATTGCGACAGATACATTCGCATCTTCGGTGTCGGCGACGCAAACAAACGCCCACCGATTCACCAAGTCCAAGAGTATCCAAGTGGAGTTGGAGATGGTATCTTTATCGTCGGAACCGTCGCAGTTACCACTTCGAATCGACTACGAAACAGGAAGTGGCGTCGATTCAGCGCATGCGGCCATGGTAGTGGAGATGGCAGCCCTGACCAGGCAGCTGGAAGCCTCGCTTGCTCGTATCGACGACTTAACACAGCAGAAAGACATGTTGTCCCAGCGGTTGCAAGCGGCACTCGAGAGCAGCCGAACGCACCTCGCTAGCCAAGAACAACTGCTCTCAAAAGTCCGTGAAGTGTCCGACACTAACGCACGGCTCACCAGCCAGCTGAGCGAATACGAGCAGTCGAAAACCAGGCTTGAAAATGAACAGCGTCGGGTACCCCAGCACGTGGTCCGCGAAGAGGAGATGGAAGAACTGGTTCGCCAGTTGTGTGCCATGAGAGAACGCTGCGCGACAGCGGAGCGGCTACGTGAAGACACGGAGCGACGGCTCAAGCAGCTCGAGGAGACAACGAGCGCAGAGCGGTCTCGAAGGGAAGTAGACGAGGCTCGTCGCTTGGAGATGTACATGGGCAAAGTGAGCCAGAGTCTGGAGGTGATCGAGCGAGACAAGGAGCAGCTGAGCCAAGAGAACCACCAGCTCCACTCACGACTCAAAGAGATAGAGATGGAGATCGCGGTGCGAGAGGCTCGAGGCACGCGTACGTGCACCACCGAGACTGATGGTGTACTCGAGGAGCAGTGGGTTCGGTCGCTGTCGATGTTTCAAGAGCTTCAGACCAAGGTAGTGCTGTTGGAAAACGAGCTGGTGACAAAGCGAGACGAGCTGGCGACGATGATGTCCACTAGACAGCAAGAGAAGCTGGAGAGTAAGACCTCGCTGAACATGGAGCGCAGTGCATTGCAGGCGGAGAAGTCGAGAGTTGAGGAGATCGCGACGGCGATCACAACGGCCTACGACGATATGAAACAGGAGATCGACGAGTCGATGATGGCGTTTACGGAGGCGAGAGAGGCGGCGGATGCTCGGATATCGTTCCTAACCAAGTGCGTGGACGAGTGCTCTCGGCTTGTGTATTCTGGTGACAGGCAAGTGGGAGTGAGGGATCTCTACGACGCAGTGGTGATGCTGTCGAAACGCGTGGCGACTGCTGCCTCGTCCAAGCTTTCGAGCCATTCATCGCTTAAACCTACACCGCCACGCACGGCTCAGCCAAAACCAGAGAGTCTCACCCCACTCCTACAGGCACAGACGTGGCGTGCTCGATGTGGCAAACTGGAGGCTTCGCTTCGCGCTGCGACGATGAAGACCAAGTCGTTTGAAGACATGGTTGACCGTCTCGAGCTTGAGATGGACGGACTCAAAGACGAGGTCAAGAACAGGATGACCAAGGAGGCTGCACTAGTCAATAAGGAGGCTCAGCTGCGAGTGGAGATATCGACTCTCAAGTCCCAGAGCGCGACGCTCACGTCGAGGCTGAATGAAGCGAGCAGTGAGCTCAAGCGAAGCCAGGACGCTGCCAAGACCAACGATGGTGAAGTGCATCGATTTCGTGTGGCAGTGCAGCGGAAGACGGAGTTGCTTTCGAGCCAGAAGACAAAGACGGAGGAGCTGATGAAGACATTGGAGGTCACCCAGAAGAAGGTGGCGCGACTCGAGTCGGCAGAGCGGTCGCTTTCTATCCTACAGGCCAAACTCAAAGACCAGACCGTGCAGATTCAGGAGCTCAGGCAGCAGTGCGTGCTGTTTCGTGAGACGAGTGTCGAGCTGGGATCGCAGGTCGAGAAACACAAGGGGACGGCAGCTGAAGCCCAGGCTCGTGTGAAGAGGCTGAAGCTGGAGGCCAACGTGCTTCGCGAACAGCTCAAAGCGTTCAAAAAAGGTGCCAAGCACACAGAGGACTCGGTGGTATCAGGAAAGGTCCCTCCTTCCGTCCAGAATCCAGCGGTGGATGCGCTCACTGCCCAAGTCAAGGCATTCCAGCGTCGTGTTCTCCAGAAACAGGACGTGATCTTGGCGTACAAGACCAAGACCACGGAGCTCGACGGCGAGATTGTCACGCTGCGGACAAAGCTGTTCGACCTGGCCCAGGCCAGTCGTCAACAGCAGCAAGTGCACCGAGAAAAAGAACACAGTGTGGTGCAAGGTGTCGCACAACTCAAAGAGGACCTAGAGGCAGTGATTGTGAACAAAACCGAGCTGCTCGACGGCCTCCGGGCCTCGATCTTCGACGCGTGTGAAGTATTCGTGCATTGCGCTCCTCCGACTGTGCCTTCCAGTACTTCCGAGTCTGGATCTGATGCAGGCTTCGGATTATGGCGACTGGAAGATGATCCACTGGATCTGGAGGTGGGGGCGCGGCGGACGAAAGAGGACGATCTGCTGCTGGAATTGAGACGCTACGCCGACCTGTCTCCGGACGATCTCGCCGAGCTCCGCATCACCAAGACTAAAAGTTCCAGAGGAGGAGGAGGGGACCGGACTGGATTGAATCCCAACATGCAGTCCGCCCGGCAGCTTCGCAAGCAAGGCGAAGCGCTCCTTTCTGACTTGGAGCGGGCACTCGAGGTCTCACCACACGACTGCCGCCAAGAGATCTGCCATGTACTCCAGTTTCTCTCCGGCGGACGCATCCAGTGGAGCCCGGCAAGGCGATACTGAGTGTACAGTACAGTATTAATACTGTACAGTGTTTGGTATTGTTTGGTGACGCGAAAATATTCGTGTGGTCCTGGCATCCAGCTCATGGAACAGCGTGAGGACGCGGAACCCATGCGAGCTTCGCATTACGATGACCCGAAAGAAATGCGATGACCCGATGACGTCACGGCGTCATCAAGTGTTGTGTGGCTTGGGAGTCCCAAGTTGGGATAAGTTACAAGCGATCTTCCGTTCGTTGAATCCACTTCAATTCTGAGTCATCGTGGGCTGGTGTGATTGGTTAATCGGTCGTTCATTATTAGATGCTCGCACACACGAAGCGAGCCGTTTTCCGAGTTGAGTGAGCATTGAGCACCAGCGTGTGGTGCCCTGGAATCAAGAATGGCACCAAGGATCAACAGCCCTTCGACTTGTTCGAGTTTCGCTGCTTGGCCCAAGTCCGACTGGTACTGTACTGTATACTACTCACTACAGTACCAGTACTATACAGTGTGCTGTAGGTTTTCGTGTCGGTGTGTGTAAGGTGATCCAGGTCCAGTGCTTCTAAATCTCACCCACATCAGCATGAATGTGCATACTACGTACAGTAGTAGATCGCAGGTGGTTCTCTGGTGTTCCAATCATCGAGAAACGGGCACGCTCTACAGGACTGTACCAGTAATCAGTGCGCATACAGTACTGTAGAGTCTACAGTGTGCGAGGCACACCAACAAGTGGAGGAATGGTCACTCATCCTATTGTATCTGCCAAGGCCATGAGTCGGATCTGCGACGGCACGCGCCAATACAGTACAGTACTAGCTGTACCGGTACAGTAGTATGGTAAAAGAACTTCGGGGCTCCATTCGGCTCAAGGAGTTTTGTGTTGGTTTCCTCTTCAACAAGACGAATTTATTGTTTTCTGTTTTGCGTCGAAGATGGAGGCGAATTATCGCGCTTACTGCTTGCAAAAAATCCAGTGACGTGTTCCACATCCACTTGCCCTCTTGTGTAGCCACGTTTTCGTCGACAAAAGCTTGCGACACTCGTGATTGCGTCTGATGACCCGCGAGACAATTTCCAGCGATTACGTTCAGCTACGGAACACCATTTTGGACTCGCCAAAAATCTCCAAACAAAACAAAGAAAAAAGCTCAACGATGCATTTATAAATGCATCGTTGAGCTTTTTTCTTGGAGCACAACTTGGTCTTTTTGCTGGTAATACCATTCAGTTCATTGCAGAGCGGCTCCTCAACTACTGTACGTCACCAATGCTTACCACCGATGCACAGTGCTGTACAGTCCCTTGGTGATTGTGACGACGCTCACGCGTCATGGATGTTCAGTGACTGAACTTCAGTGGGCCCCAGCCTGGGGCACTCCAGCACCTGCAAACGAAGATTAGCCGGCGCCAATCACACAGTGCGGATGAGGCGTCGTTCGCAAGTCAAAGATGGACTGGAATCGACGATGCAGTCATTTGCATTCTGCTGATTTTCCAATTTGTGCACTTTTCCCAAACAGAAGCCTCTTCGATTTCCCGTTTTTTTTACCGCTGGTCATTTTTTTTCCAATCTCACGGCAACTGTATGTCAAACTCTCCAATCAGACAAGATGATGGGAGAAATTGCTCATCTCCGAATCCAATATTATTCTAACCAATCAGATCACTGCGATTCATGGAATTGTCTGCACCCCTAGCCACTGTCAGCCCTGACTCTTTGTTTCAAGAGCACAAGCTCTGCGTTGGGGTTTGGGAACCAAGAGCTGAGCGGCCGAAGAGGGGAGGAGGAGGAGGAAACAACCTCGGAGCGGAGGCCCCTCAAAACTTGGGGGTGCGAGCATGAGTTTCCTCACATTTTCAATCAACAGGAGCAGCAGCTGGTGGCAAGGACTCGACGTCCCAAGCCCCGCCTTCCTCCTCTTCCCCAGTCGCCGCGTGAGCGCGTGACCGATCCGTTCCTTCCTCCCTTGGTCCCCTCTCTCCTCCTTCTCCTCCTCCTCCTCCTCTGGATCCAGTGCCCAGCGACCTCGACGCGGGCTTCCGGAATCTACCCTGCGCTCCGCCAGTATGATGTCCAACATGCACACGCCGCAAATGGTCTCGTCGCTCACGCGACGCAGCTCCATGCGCGGCAGCCTCGCGCTGAAACGCGAGGCCTCGATGGAGGAGAAGTGCGCCATGGTGGACAAGCTCATTCAACAAATCCAGAAGCAGATCCGCGACGACCTCGGCTTCAAAGAGATCGTCGTCTCCACGGGCGAAGAAGCCGACGAATCCACGACGATGACGGGCATGCGTGCCAGCCTCTTGCTCGCGACCTCGCTCAGTGGCAGCCAGCACGACGCCAACTTCCTCTTTACCCGACGCCACTCGACGTCGCTCAATCCAGAGGACCCGTCCACCACCTCCTCCACCGCGTTCGGTAGTCTGGGCGGCGCCTCCACCGTGTCCATGTCGTCCTCCGGCGGCAACGTCCCCTCCTCCTCCACCTCGTCCTCTCTGGACGACGTCCATAAGATGCGCAAGGCCCTCAGCACACTCAACCTCGGCAACCGGACCATTTCGGAATCCAGCTCTAGCTCCAGCTCCGCGACTAGTTGTGGTGACTGTGCCCGTGGCACAGTGTACGTGTCCCCCAACTACGACACCAAGAAGCGGCTCCTGGTGATCGTACCGTACCGGGAGGCTGGCATCTGGTCCAGAAGCATCGTCCTCCGGCAGCGTGGCTCGGGGGAGACGAGCGGATCCATGCTGGCCTACCTCACCAAGGCGCTCGTGGAGAACTACGGTATCATCGTCATGAACCCGGCGGCGCAGTTTTGCCACCCGAAAAACCACGTCGAGCAAGTCTGGGACCAGCTCGTGGCCCCCCTCACGAGCGACGTGTACATCGTCGCGTACTCGCGTGGCTCGCAGCTTGTCAAGCACCTACTGGGTTATGATAATGGCCAGGGCGTGATGCAGGACCGACTCAAGGCGCTCGCACTGGTGGAGCCAAGCCACTACGTGGACGACAACGACAGTTACTTTACGCGACGCATGCTGGCGCGACGTGCGGCCGCGTGGCTCCTGTCCAACGAGGTGGACGTGGGCTGCAAGATCCCCAAGGCGGAGGCACGCCATGGCTGCGTGTGTCTCTCTGCCGGCGCCGTGCCGTCCACCGTGGTGGGCAGCAGTGGCGCGTGGGCGCTGGAGATGGTCATGAGCTCGGTGTTTGGCTCGCTGGCCGCTCGCTCGGGCGAGGCGGCGGGTGTGACGGTCAACCACAACCGCATTTCAAGCTGTGGCATTTGCCACCGCAAGCTGGGCGTGCTCAACCGCCGCCTCCAGTGCTCGTGGTGCCAGGTCAAGTACTGCTCGCGGTGCTGCGCGGACAAGTTTGTGCCCAGCTTTGGCAGCTGGCGCGTGTGCTCCATGTGCCAGACGCTGCCGTGTCTGATCGACCCACGCCGCAAGCACAAGAGTGCCAAGAACCACAAGAGTCCTAGCCACGCCCACGATGAAATCATTGAGCGCTGCTCCGTGTTCATCCAGCCGTCCGGCGTGGACGAGATCTCGCTCAGCGACTTTGAGATCATCAAGCTCATTGGGCGTGGCGCCTGTGGCCGCGTCAAGCTTGTCCGCAAGAAGGACGGCGCCGACGAAGGCGCCTTCTACGCGATGAAGGCCATCAAGAAGAAGCTCGTGATCCAGCGCGGGCTGGTCGAGGCCACCAACGCCGAGCGCCGCATCCTCCACCTCATCAAGCACCCGTACGTCGCGACGCTCTGCTACGCATTCCAGAATGAGGCCAAACTCTACTTGCTGAGCAAGTACTACCCGGGTGGCAACCTGCTGGACCAGATGCGGTTAGTGCGCCGCTTCACCGAGGACCGCACGCGGCTCTACGCCGCGCAGGTCGCGCTCGCGATCCACCACCTCCACCAGAACAACGTCATCTACCGCGACCTCAAGCTCGAGAACGTGCTCGTGGGCTCGGACGGCCACATCGCGCTGACGGATTTCGGTATGTCCAAGGAGAACATGGTCCACGATGGCCGCACGTCCACGTTCGTTGGCACGTACCAGATGATGGCGCCCGAGGTGTTCACGGGCAAGTCGTACTCGCGACTCGTGGACTGGTGGGCACTGGGCGTGATGGTGTACGAGATGATTGACGGCCGCACGCCGTTCAACGCGAAGACCAACAAGCTGATCAAGGAGCGGATCACGAGCGTCGACCTCAAGTTCTCGCCGCGGTTCACGGACGACGCCAAGGACTTTGTCGCTCGGCTGCTGACCAAGAGCGAGACGAACCGTCTTGGCGCTGGCCCGAACGGGTTCAACAACATCAAGAACCACCCATGGTTCCACGGTATCGACTGGGACGCGGTGGAGCGCAAGGAGGTCCAGTTTGAAGGCCAGGACGAGCTGATGAAGAGCCACGCCAAGGAGTACTCGGTCTCGGACATTTTCGACACGTACATGAACACGTTGGAGGTGCCTATCGACACACCAGCATCCGTCAAGAGCAGCTCGGGCGATCTGTTCAACGACTTTGAGTACAACCACTTGGAGGTCGTGGACGGCGAAGTGGTTGAGCCAGAGTACGAGAGCCCGTCCGAGCTGGCCGAGGAAGGCATCTTTGAGCTCGAGAGTGAGCTGGTGGGATCCCACATGGATAGTGAAGACAGTGAGGCCGGTGACCACGTGGGTGAGCACCCGGTGGAGCAGGCGAGCGAGCGGGCCAGCCGCGTGTTGACCAGCCACGAGTCCCACTTTGATATCAGCCTGCTGCGTCCCGAACAAGCTACGGATTTCGAGAACTCGGCCGTGTCGTCGCTGAGCTCGGAATCCAACGCGTCGCGGACAGAGGACGCCGCCGACAGCAGTGTGATGGTGGAGAACGCCGAGGAGATTGGAGACTACCTACTATCCAACAAGGAGCCGCTGCGGTTTGAAGAAGTGCTTAGCAGTGAGGCGCACTCACCGACCGAGAGCAGCACGCTGCGGATCGACGACGCCGACGTGGTCAAGGTTGGCAAGGAGGAGACCATCGTGAGCAGCGTGGCGGTCGTGGCCGACGTCGTCCATCCGTGAGTAAGTAGTGTGCGTGGTTTTTATCCAGTGGTCATGTCGATAGACCCCAGTATGCATGCAGTGAATAGTAATAAACACCCTGTGCCATTGCAACAACTAACTTACGCCTCGGCCTGGAACCCACAGACGCGCTGGATCTGCTGCACGCGATCGCGCGATTGATTCGTCCTGACCGAGTCTCCCAACCGCGCCGCGGCGACGACGATCTGCTGGTGCAGAGTCTCGGTGGTTGGGTGGTGGAGAGGGAGCCCCTGGAGCTCCCAGACCACTAGCAGTCGGCTAGCGACTGTAATGGTTCGCTGGGAATCCTTGCACTGGGTGGCAGCACGCAGTTGGACCATGCGAAGCGAGTACTCGAGGTCACGTCGTTGCTCGAGTAGCAACCTGTGCGCGTGTTCGAGCTTGGCGAGGTGCCCTAGCACGGAGAGCGGGTCGGGTATCGAACTGGCGGCCACGAGGCTCTGGACAAGGTCGTCTTCTTGCGTGGTCGGCTCGGGCTGAGGTTGCGTGCAGCGGTAGCACTGGCATTCAAAGCCAAAGCCATCACGCAATAGCTCCAGACGCCGCGACGATGAGACACACAGGTCGGCTAGATACGAGTACTCTATCACGTGCATGGCGTGGACGGACTGTACGGCGAAAAACCGCAGGCTGCGCGTCGCTGGATCGAAGCTCGGGACGACGTTGGGCTGGCACGAGTGGTTCACGGTCATGGCGGCCTCTGGGAAGATCCCTAGGCCACACACACCGGCCGAGCCACTGAGAACGAGCGGATGCACGTTGCTCTGGAGCTTCTCAAGTATGGTGCGGATATGGCTCCGCGTTGCAGGTCGGAGTGGTGACACCTTGACGTGACGACGCAGCAGTCTGGCTGCCGCATCATGTGCCTGGGTCCTAGGGTCTGGTTGACCTCCTCCACTTGCTGGATGTGGCACGTGGAGGCGAGCTAGCGCCTGTGTGTGTCCTACAAACGCCTCCATGGCAATCACTGCGAGGGTGAGGCGCAGGAGCTCTTTATCCATCAGTGGCGTCGATGGTGTGTGCACGAGAGCTGCGAGCACAGTGCACTGCGGGTCATGCAGCACCGCATCGTCATCCAGACACTTGCGCGAACAGTACATGGCGAATGCACAGGCGCCACAACGGAAGGCCTTCTTCGTTAGCTGCTTGAAGCACCAGTGGCAGCGCGTGGCAGTGCAGCGGTCCGACACGACCACCGCGAACGCCGTCGCACTCATGACCTGGGACCCTAGGTCTATATCAGTCGCAGCAACCACAAAGCGACCTAGCTTGGGGCTACTCCACAACGCGAGCCGATGACCATGCTCCCGTTCGAAAGGAGGCTCGTGAATACCGCGTCCGAGTGCTGCATTTGCGTCTGCTACTAGTTCTGCGGTCGCAACTGAAGCAGCGTCGATCCAGAGAGAGTGGCTATGACGGCTCGAATCGGATGGGCACGGCCACTCGAGACGCACGAGTCCTGTTGCGTCTCGACGAGCAAGCGTGGCCAACGGAAGCAGCGACGAGGAGGAGCTGGAGCGGCAGCCGCAGCTGTTGGGGTTGGCGCGCGACGCCATGCGACCGGGAAGCCACACGCTCGTAGAGCTCATCAACTCGAATTGACCAACCACAACTTGATATGCATTCTATAATTTGATGAACCAATTTAACGATTTTCAACACACTGTTATAAGTGAAATCATCATCCAAAATCTATCCTAAAACAGTATAATACTGCCAAATGATTCTTCAACTTCAAGAGCTCGTAGGTTGGGAGTCCCAGCTCAGCACTAATGAGCTGTAGTGTGCAATGAATCAATACACGAGTGAGCGTCACTACTATTTCCTCCTCTTCCTACAGGGACGCAGCACGCATGCGACCAATCATGGACGGCAACAAGTCGGCGTTGATGAAGTTCATCACGCCCGCTGGGATCTCGGGTGGTGGGATGCCAGCATAGTTGATCAGTTGGACTGTGCACTGCGACGAGTTGGTGCTGCTGACCAGGGATTCCGAATAAATTACGCCCAAAACATAATTTTATAGGGGAGCACTACAATTCTTTATTTTGTGGACTTTCAAAAAAATATGCATTATTTATTTCCGGACTCCAAGGAAATGCATAATTTATTGCGACGTGCTCCA
>JAADXF010000382.1:0-20651 GCA_023337575.1 Pythium chondricola | reverse complement strand
GGTGCCGATGAAGCCTGCGACGGTGACGGAGCCTGGCGAGTTGCGTGTGCGTGTGGTCGTGCGTGAGAACGAAGCGGATGTGATTGCCGTGCTGAGCCAGCCGACAGCATTGGTTCACAGCAAGCCGACTGAAGGATGCTGTTGCCAAGTATGCGACCCACACTTTCAACTGGCGAATCCGATCATCGCATATTTCGACTTTGATGAGAAGCACTTGCTTCCAGGGAGAATGGCCAAGATTGCGATACTCGCGTGTAGTGTAATGTAGCCGTCTGTTGATCATGACTCGTTAGAAATCCGAGTAGTTGGCGTCGTCCTCTGCGTCAAAGTCGTCGTGATCTTGACCGTCCCAAGGGTCTTCGTGGTCCTGATCGTCGTCGTCGTGGTCGGAGAACGCGACCTCGTCTTCCACTTCATCTTCAAACTGACCGTGCAGCCGCGGAGGGCGCTGGTGGTTTACATACAGCTGAATGGTTCGGTACGGTTGACCGTCACTCTCGTCGTTCTCATCCTCGTCAGCTGCGTCCTGGTCTCCGTTACGAGAGCGCGACTGACGTGGCCAGAACGGATCACTGCCGATCCAGCGCGCACGACCAGTGTCGTCATCATCACCTCCATCACCGTCAATGTCGTCATCACCAGCGTCGTGGTCTTGGGCGTCGTCGTCACCTTCACCGTCATCGTCCTCATCATCGTGGAATATTCGCAATGTGACTTGACGAAGCCGCTTGCTGGGGTATCCGTGACGCGCACCAGAATCGTCGCTTTGACAGGTAGTATCTACCTCGAGTCCATTGGTGACGTCTTGCTCCTCTGTTTCCTCTTCGTCGCTTGGATCTTCAGCGTCGTCACTCCCGATGATTGTACGAGAACGTTTCTTGCCCCTGTCAGAATTCACACTCGCCGATGCCGGAGCTGCCTCGTGATCAGCATTGCTGGCGTCACTGTGATCATCGTCGATGATTCGACGTCGACTGGCCGGTGGCCGAGATACCAACTCATCTAACTGGTCGTCACTGTCTTCATTTGCTGCAGTGTCGTCCACAGTATTATAGGCATCATCGTCGTCGTCTTCCCAATGCGCGCCTTCGTCATCTCGGACTGCCCGTCGCTGGCGCCGCCGGCGTTCTACCTGCTCCATCACTGCCTCTTCATCCTCCTCACTTCCAGAGAAGTGACCGTCTTCTTCCACCTCAAAATCATCGACAATAAACGAATCATCCGAGCTGTTCGGATGGTCGTCCTCGAATTCATCGTCGGAAAATCCCTGGCGGCCTCTTCGTCCGCGACTACGCTCGCTAGCCTGGTCCTGGATAAAGCTTGCGACTCGCTCTTCTTCTAGCAGTGTATCGTGTTCTTCCTGCGGTTCACGTAGCCGCGTCTCGATCTCCAAAAACACACCAAACACGTCGTCCGTAAATCGAAACTTGTACACACCTTGAAGTTCATAAAAAGAAACCGCATCAGGGGACACTTCACTACCATGAGCACTGGTCTGCGACTTACCGCCTGGTACATCCAACCGCAGTTGAGGGAACGTCACGACGCCCTGCCGTGCACCACGTTGTCGCTCCAACACCACATTCCCCTGTTATACAATGGCACAACACGTCAACGTCGTCTTCACACCTCCACGTATCAACAGCTCACTCACCCCATCGTCGATCACCTGCAGTGTGATCTCATCGTAGTGGTCACTGATGATAAAATCGTCGTCGACGCCTTCGTCACTCAAGAAGAGCGGCATGCCGCCGTCCATGTCTTCGTCTTCTTCAAACTTGATCACGGCGATCGAGCACTCTTGGTGCTCATTGTACAGCTGGAACACACTGGGAAACTCCATGATCGCGAGGCCGATGCGCATGGATCGGTAGCCGTCAATATTGGCGTCTTCGTGGTCCAGCACGACGTTCCGCGAGAGCTGGAGACCGTCCTGCGTGACGTTGTCCACGTGCAGTTCGGGATACCGAGTGCGTCGTTGCAGCAGCGTCTCTTCATCCAATCCACCGCCGTCATTTTCATCGTCGCTCGATGTGTCAATGTCACTATGGTTGTTTGCTGGCCGTCGGCGACCGCGTATCGGTTGTCGCTCGTCACCGGCGGATCGCTGGAGCACAGCAATGCGCCACTTGGCATCAAATTCGTCGTATTTCAGTGCATACTCGTCGTCTTCGTTGCCGTCGTCCGCGCTGCGCCGTCCCACCGGCACCAGCATCTACAGATATATGTCCATACTTGAGTACACAGAGCCACACACGCAGAGGTCGCCTGGTGATGGTGTATTCTGCCTACCTGGATGAGGTTCCATAGCGTTACGTTCACGTTAAACGTTGGCGTGGCGTCGTTCCCGAGTGGCGACGCGACGGAGAGCACCACGCCACGACAGATCGGACACTGGGAATCGTCGATCTCACGGGACAACAGGAAATCCAACAGACACACGCGGCTACAATGGACACCATCAGTCAGATGAGTGTATATGGGCCATCCACTGGGGTCGTGGTACTGTACCAGAACGAGTGTCCACACGGGATGCTGACTGGCTGAATGCAGGCAATCACCGAGAACTTAGCGCTTGAATCGATCCATGGAGGTTGCAATTCCCAAACCTTGCACAGTAGTTCGTGGCACAGCGTGCACTGCAGCTCGTTCTCGACCTCAACGCTGGCGGTGATCGTCTTCAATGCCGCCGCAACCTGGGTGGATGCGTCTGCCGGTCGTGTCGTTGCAGTTGGTGGCACTGCTTCATCCGTCGGCGTCGGTGTTTCTTGGTTGGTATCGCTCAGCTCCACGGAGTCAGTGGTCACTGCAGATGCAGGGGTCATCGTGGACGGGTCGGCTACAGCGGCTACGTTCGCGGCAGTCGCCGCCTCTTGAGCATCGTCACCTCCCGCCATTTTCGTTGCAGCAACAGAGTACTGTAGTAGTTAGTACTCCGGTTGGAAGGGATGACGTACCGTACCCGACACTTGAACATATTGTTATGTCTGTGAGTGTACTACCAACTTCAACATGAACGAAGAGCTTCTTGGTTTGCTCCGTCAGGTCTATTAGGTTCCCTAATTAAACGGTTTGCACTTGGTACCGAGGCTGGTCGGGTGGAGACCAGAATAAAGTGAACAGGTTGGCGAGGATCTTGTCGGCCAGTGAGTAGTCCTCTTCCGGTAAAGCGGCGCTCTCGCTTGCATCGGCGTCACTCGAGGCATGCACATTGGCCGCTGCGTCCACTACGACTTCCTCGTCGAGCAGATCACCGACTGAGCTCTCGAGAGCATGCTCATGGTCATGGTCTGCACTGGCGTGGCGAGATCTTCTTCGAGCCAGGTCACGCTCAAACGTCAGCGTGAGTGGTCGCAATCCACCCTGCAGCAGGAGCATCACGTGACGGAATGGTGCATCGTGCACTCGGTTCTTGTTGACGGCGATGAGTCGATCGTACGGCTCCAACATCCTCGTGCGAGCCGCGGCCATGCGTGGCAGAAGACGACGGACAGTAGCACCTTCGTCCGGCGAGTTGGCTTGAAAGTGAATCCCGATCGGACCCTTCTCTTCAAACACGACGTCAAACTGGCGAAGCATCTCTCGGCCATTTCGTTGGCTAGGATCGCTGACGGACATGGGTCGACTCGGTGGAGCGAGCGTATCGATACGAAGCCGAGTGGCAGAGAACGCGTCTGCTGGAGCACTGGCGCGCTTGTACGCGGTCGTCGGCTGCCCTGATTGAGCTCTTCGCGGCTTGCGAGGGTCTTTCCACGTAGTGATGTTCGTGTTGCGGTTGACGAAGAACACGGACCCACCAGTCGTGACACGCATCTCCCATCCCTCAGGAAGCGGCGTCTCAAAGTCTTGCACTTCATGCTTCATGCCATCGTCCGGGGGCACGGCGATGTCCTCACAGCTCACCGTCGAGTCGAACGATGACGAAGAGACCTTGCGATCCATCGCTCGTGTCATGTGAGGCGCTTGCTCCATGCGACCCGACGCAGATCGCGGAGAAGCGGCTGGTGATGGCGTCGTACAGAACCGCGCGGCGGCAAGCGGTACCCGAGGGTCTTCGAGCTCAGGTGCACACGCGCGGTCATTCTGTCGGTAGTAGACGATCCCATTCTCGTCCGTCAGTCGCTCCCACGATGACGGCAGGTCAATCTCGCGACACAGTTGGTCGAGCTGCTTGGTCTTGACAACGTAGGCGCGGTGAAGGAGCGTGCGTTTGTCTGCCGCCGCTTTCTCCATTTGGCTCTTCTCCCCTTCTAACCGCTCAATCAATGCACGTGACTTGCGGAGCTCCGTCTCTAGCTTGCCATGATCCAACACGACGTGTTCCAGCGAGTTGCGCAGCGACAGGAGCAGTTGCTCCTTCTCCTGAACGCGATTCTCGAGCCGCCGGATCTCGATGACGGCTTGATCGCTCTCGATTCCATGGATCGATGCATTCTCAGTCGGTACGTAGACAGCTGTGTCTGCCTGCGCTTCGTATTCTTTCAACTTTGCTTGCCGTTGAGCGATCAACGCGTTGGCTTCTTCTAGGACGTGGTCCACGTCTCCGCTTGCACTGACTGGTGGCTTCAGGCTCTCGGTGACTCGCATGATGTCGGTCTGGGTGGTTCGCTGTTTCTCCACCAGTCGGCCGAACTCGTCCTTCCACTCACCGATGATTTCGCTTGGTTTACCATCGTCTGAAAGCACTCGCCAAAACTCGTTGAGTTTCTTCTCCATGGTCCGGATCAGTTGGCTGTTGTCCGCCTGCAGACGCATCAATGGCCCCAGTGCTTCCTCGCTTATACTATTCGCTAGGACAGCCGCAGATTGCGCCAGCCAGTTGTCGTCGCTGCCCGCTGAGGTGTCGGTCACGTCGTTCTGATTCGCGATGCCCTGTGTGTAAATACCGTTGCTCTTATCGTCGATAGAGCTGTAGTCGCTCGCCGGTGCGAAGATCATCTCACTGTACTTCTTCTCTTGGTACAATTGAAGAAGCTGGCGCCCACGGGCGATGAGTTCGAGCTCCACGTCACTTCGCACTGGTCGATCCGGCAGATAACTGCAGATTTCAAGCGGCTCTTGCATCGAGTGGAGCGGCGTGATCGCGTCTAAAGAAGTGCCATTCGATAGCGCATGATCTCCAGCATCCGAGGAGTATCCGTTTGACGACGCGGCGGCCTGGGAATCAGCGATCGCGGCGCTGTCACCAGCCATGTCGACGCTCATTTCGAGGATAACGATCCAGCAGCCACGTTGGTTTTCGGTTGCTTCCCAGCACAGAAAATAACTCGCTCTTTGATACCTGTGTTATTTCATGTGCAGAACCTGTGGTAAACGATAACCTTTGCTCTTTGATGCGATGCACCTGTGTTATTGGTTGGTGCATGCGACATGAGACCACATTTTGACCAATCACAAACGAGTGCAGAACGTCACACGTCGAAGTGAACCATCCAAACCAAGATGGGCGAACCCGAGCAGCATGTGCGCCTCGAGTTGGTCGCGTCCGTGGAACTGGATGCGCAGCGCGTGATGCGCTTCATCCAAGAGCTGAAGGACATCCCCAGCGACGCGTGGTGTGAAGTGCAGACTCTCTGGTCCAAGCAATCTCGAGCAACGAGTCAACGCGTACCAACCTCCAACACGATAACCACCGTGCAAATGCAATGTGATCACCGCGTCGCAGACTTTCTCTGCCAGCGATTCAGCTCCCAGACACGACACATATCACAAGGGGAGCTTCTGCTCGTGCGGTGCAGTCGAATGCACATGCGTAAGTGGTGGAAGTCTTATACGTGCAAGTTTATGCTCTTCATTGCTGCCTGTCTTGTCGTACATAGGGAACCTACCAGTGTCCAAATCGAGACATAGTACGAGCCCCAGAGAGGACAGTTCTTCCTCAACCCAGATCACGCCAGCGCCATGGCCAAAGACTGACGTAACGAGGCCGCTAGCTCTGTCCCGCTCGACGGTTGCCGATCTGCTCGACTGCCTCGGCGACCACATCGCCGATGTGCTCGACGCTTTCAAAGACCATGCCCAGAGTGGGGAAGGAGCAGCAAAGCTCTCACTAATCGGTCTCGTACAAGCGATCGAGAGCCTCAGGTGAAGTGGAATCAATAGCTGCGATCGTCGCATCAGTTTCTAACGATGGTACTACGTAGGGACCGAAACGGTGATCGTCCTGGTGGTCGCAAAACTTCGAAAGATGCCACCGCGGACCGTGCTGCTGTGCACAGCATCCGCCATTTGCTGGCACAAATGGTCGTCCACGGTGCTGTATCGATCCAGTCGCTGCCTGAAGCCAATCATCATCCTTTCCTGTCGTACACAGATTTCATAGCCGTGTACACGGCATCGCGGAGCATCAGTATCGACACTCCTGCCAGTGCCCACCGCAACGCAGCAAAGACTCAGGAAACCACGAGACGGAAAGAGCGCACTTGAGTTGTTAGAACTGTTTCTTTGATTCCGTGGTGCTAATCTTGGACTGACCACTATACTAAATTCTGACCAGGCGTGTGATGCCGTAGCAACTGATCAAGTGTGAGGCCCAACCAGGAGCTGATATTATACCATGGCGGAACTAGTCTCACTCTCGATGGAACCCGCGTTCGCGATGAAGGCGAGTACGCGCAAGGGACATCGGAGCAAGAAGCCACAGGACTCTCGCGGGCCAGCACTCACCGAGATGTTTCTCGGACTTGAGAATGCAAACGAATGCCACGGGGCAAATGTACCAGTGGAGCCACCGTCACAACGCACTGAACGTGATGACTTGTCCTTGCAACGACATCGATCGTCGACGCGAGGGTCCAAGAACAACACGTCAGGTGATAGGGCCCAGCTTGCACCTGGAGAAGATTTGTTCTTGCGAGAGAACACCAGCATCGCACGGCAGCACCTCACGTCCTCGGCGTCTCAAGTGCGCCCTGCCAAGCAACAGGCACGATTAACGCATGGACCCGGCGATACGAGCCGCTGTCCTAGCAACAACAATTTCGAAGAGGACGACGAGCCCATTCTGGAGGAAGAAGGCGGGCGAGCCCGTGGCCGACTTCCCATGGATTGGTCATACCATAATGACTACGCCTGCACTTTTACTCACTACACGGAGGTGTCGCAAGCTGAAGACGATATCCCCTTGACTCATCGCCCACCGTCTCGTCAGCGCCATGCATTTCCAACGGATCTGCTCGTCCCACGAGAGTTCTTCTCACCAGCCAAGCTTGGTGATGCCTCAGTGAGCATCACGCCATGGCACAATGATGAAGATGACGACAAGAACTCGTCCATCGGACCGGAAGATGACTCAGGGGAGGTGACCGAAAGTCAAATCAAGGCAAGCCAGCACCGCACTAGGCCTCCATCGCGATACATGACCAAACCTTCCCGTGGCAGTTCGTCTTCTTCGAGCTCATCTGCATCAACGGGGGAGGAAAAGCGACTAACTTCTCGACGCGGCGTCGCGGCATCCTTCAATCAAGGCATCGCCCAGCATCACCATGACCCAAAGACGGATGGCTTTGCCGATGTGGATGAGAGTGTCCCACCTCCGTTTCGCGTCGAGATCTTGACCGACTCGCCACAGTCACAGTATATCCCATCCGAGCACCGCCGAGTTGATGAAGACCGTCGTCACAGCCTCAAGTCAAGGCGCTCGTCTTCGTTCGGGAGTCGTGCGCAGATGAAACAACAAGACGGACGCGCGCTTCGTCAGAAACTGTACGCAGTTGTCGATGAAGACGACGCCACGAGGGATGCGTCTGCTGCCAGGCGTCCATCCAAAACACGCCATAGCAAGAAGTACGTACGCCTTTGTTTGTATGTGATCTCATCGTTGTCCTCCACTCATGGAAATGTTGTTTAACGTGACAGGGGGAATCATGCACAATGGCTAGCCGTGGAGCAGGAGCCCTATGCAGCAACGCCGACCAAGCGAGCGAGCCGGCCATCAGCACCCACCCGCAAAGCCCCAGAAGTCGACAACAGTAAAGTGAGCACTCGGGCTACCGCCTCACTCAATGCACAGCAGTGGTTTCGAGCAACCAACAACCCGTTCTTCGAGTCCGATATCACCACACCGTACGAAGAAATGGACCCCGAGACTGCCATCGCCAATACGCCTCTGTTTGCCGGAGAAGACGACCTCATGGCGATCACACAGCTCTCTGATCTGTGCCTGGATGACTTTATGGGCGATCCGTATGGATCCTCAGTGCCAGCATCCATCGCAGCCACCAGCTATCCACCGAACTCACACCCAGGGAGCAGCACCAGTACTCAGCAACCGCCCGCATCACTCAACACATCCCTGGGCAAAGATTTTCTTCGCTTGTTTGCTCAGCACTAGATGAATCGCTCAACGATGTGATAATTTCGAGCCTCTTGTACCGCTAACACACACACAGCAGCACTCTAGCTCACAAGCAGAATTGTCCACTCACGCATCGACACTAGTGGGAATTATGCTGCAGTATGAGTGTATCACGTCGAATAGCTTGGTGGCTCGTCACCTCCACTTACTCTGATCCTGACCCAATCTCACTACTCGCTTTTACCGAGGGCGCCGCCGCAGTCATCGGTGGTACGCTGACGCCTTGCGGGCCCAC
Organism: Pythium chondricola; assembly: GCA_023337575.1. NCBI lineage: Eukaryota > Oomycota > Peronosporomycetes > Pythiales > Pythiaceae > Pythium > Pythium chondricola. Next base: position 12,060 of record JAADXF010000382.1, on the reverse strand, counting down.
GGAGCCGTTGAATGTGTAAGGCCACTCGTTCATGTGGTACGCCACACCTCCATTGTTGTTGGCCGAATTCCTCGACATGGTCTCGAAGAACGTGAGCGTGCTCATGATCGTTGCACCAAACACACCAAAGAACATCACACAGCCAAGGCAGCAGCAGCAGAATGCGATCCGCACACACATCTTGGGGCCCACCAGTTCCTTGAGCATCATGACAGGATTCGCAGTAAGCCGCATCCGTCCCACCGGTGGAGGCAGGTACGGGTTCACGTTCGGAGACTCCTGGCCCTTGCCCACGGGATTCATCTGTGCTTCTTTCTCTGGTACGATCTGGATCGAGACACCGATTCGACCCTGCAAAGGCAACCGTGAGTTGGTATCACCTTAGAGTATTCCATGGTTGGGACCCCACGTACCATATCTGTCGATACTGCAGACTCGCGATCCGTGTAGTAGATGGTAATCCAGTCGGCATCGTCGGGCAGGTCGCCCATGCCGATGAAGTCCAGCAGACCGTTAAGAGCCAGTCGCGCTTCGTTGGATTCACGCGTCTTTTTGGTTTTCTTCTTGCCCGCTTTGGCACGTTGCTGGGCCTGCTTGTTGAGAAACTTTGGTTTTCCAGCCAGCGCTCTAGGCTTCCTTTTCCTCTTGGCTGGCTGGTTCCGCTGCAGCAAAGCGTGGATCTCTTTGGTGCCCGTGCCACTCGTGACTAGCTCATCATCATCCTCGCTGTCATCCTCGTCATCGTCCTCCTCGTTTTCTCCCTCTTCATCATCGTCTTCAGCAGCGTTAGCATCCTCATCCTGGCCTGGGGCGGCGTCGGTCTCGTTGGTCAGCACGCTATCTCCTTTGGCCAGCGCCTTGAGCTCTTCGAACGGAGTGACGGAGCGATTCGTCTCGTAGCAGCGTCGAATCCACTTGTACAGATCCAACTGCGCCTCGCCGATCACGTCGTTCCACTTGATCACATCTTTGTCCCACAACTGGATGTGGAGCCGTGCAAACTCTGGCGTGCGAAGTGGGTACTCGACGGGCAGTTTGAAGCGCCAGTTCCAGCACGGCTTGCCGTTCATGCAGCGCCAGTGCACGTCCGTGACCTCCGCCTTGCCGCCTTCCATCCACACCTTGACAAAGTAGTCGTTCACCTCGCTCTGCTCCTTGTCACTCACGTTCTCAGCTCGCCAAATAACGACACGCACCTCAAACTTCGTGGCCTGTGGTGGCTCGATGTTGACCGGAGGCTGGAGCGTCGCCTGCTGCGACGTCATGATGTCTACCCATAGCTGGAGCAGACCCTGGGACATCGTGCGCTTCGCTGTGAACAAGTGGCGATACTCGATGGGCTTGAACGGCGCCAATTTCTGCCACTCCGTGTGGAACCATCGATCTTCGAGGTCAATCGTCGTGCTACCAATAAAGTCATCGGTCTTGAGCAAGTCGTGGTCCCACACTTGGATCTCCAATTGGGAGGCCCCAGGCAGCGTCGTGTTGAATGCGTACATCTTGAAGAAGTCTGGGTGCAGCGTCTTGGTCTTGTGGCTGGCGCGGTCAGAGATGATGTCTCTACCGAGCTTGAGGCGCAAGTACGGATCCGAATACCCGTTCAGGTCTTTGGCTTGAAGGTTACTGCCCTTCAGGACATACACACGCACGACAAGTGACTGGGGCTCTCTGAGTCGCTCGAGATCGAGTGCATTCAGTGGATCAGCATCGTCACCCTTGGTGCGCTTCTCACGCACGCGGATCACACCTTTGAACACACCTGCTTTGACTTGCACGCGAACGCGCTGGCGGTGGAGAAAGGTGGGACGGGTCAGCACGGAACGGTACAGACGGTAAGTCTCTAGTGCCGGCGTCTGCAGGTAGTCTTCGAGGGTCTCTCCACCACGCTTGATCCACCAGTCACGACCTTCCAGGTACGGAGCGTTGGCATCGCCTCCACCTTCTCCGCTTTGTGCATCGTTCGTCGTTCGTGCACTTGAGTATACACCAGCCCCACCGCGTCCAGCTCCACATTGGCCACCTCGTAATAAATCAGCGTGACCAGCGGCGTACCGCCGTCGCTCCTCCTTTGCGAGCTGGTCTTGCACAGCAGGGTCTTGGAGTGAGGGCGGCGTTGTCCACAATGAGGTATGCTGTGGCCGAGGAAACGCGCCAAGTCCGATGCCGTCGTCTTGCTCGACGGGTTCAGCATCAGCTGCTTTCGTTCCTCCTCCCTCTTCTTCGGAATCATCCCCGGCTGCCTCGGCTTCCTCGTCACTAAAGAGTTCATCCCCTTCGTCTTCAGGTGGCTTAATGTCAGGCTCTTTTGCCTGCGACTTGCGCCTCCACTTGGCGAGCCCAAGTGCCTCCAACGCACTCTTCCGTCGCGGTTGGCTACCGCTATTAGTAGCAGCGGTCGCTGCCAGGCTACTGCCTCCGCCAGCAGCACTCGGGTTGGTGAACGCCTGCGCCTGTTGCGGAGTCGGCGCGATGTACTCGCTGCTCCACGGCATCTTCGTCGCCAGTGGCACGACAGTCTCTGCGACCACGACACTGCGTAGACCGCTTAGCGTTGGCTCGACCACACGCACACTCAGCTGCGGGGCAAAGAGCGCATCCACAGGTAGCTTCACAGGAAACACGAGCCGCTCCAGCACGTTGATGTTCTTCCCACTCGTGCTGAGCGCAGGTCGGGTTCGCACGACGCTTCTGCCGTCAGCGAATGAACCACCTGTCAGCGCAAACTCGAGCTGGGGTCGTCTCAATCCAAGCAGGCTACGTGGCTTGAGCTTGCGCACGCCGAGCGCTACCAGCTCGAGCTTTGCGTCCTTGTACTCTGGATGCAACGTCTTCGGGTCGAGTGGGAAGATCGTTTGCGTTGCTGACTGCAAGTCCACGTACTGCATCGACACCAACACCTCGCCACACGATTCTTGAACCATCTCTGTTACCGATGAAGGTGGAACGAGTGGATACCACGCGGGTCGTGCTGGTCCCGCGTTTGCCATCGCATGGATGGCTGAGTGCATTGGTAGACGCAGCTCGCCCAGAACGTATGCATCCGAGTACACCTTGACGACGATGTCGGGAGAGTAGAGTGGCTCATGTGGCACGTGGACAACGAAACTCAGCGATTCATAGAAGAGCGGGTCCTGCGTCTTGAACTTGGACGCCGTCTTCTTCTGTTGACCACAGCAGTGCACCGTGACGAAGGGGTTCGTTGTGCTGCGACCTGGTGGCAACCGCAGCTTGCGCACTTGGAAAACGTGTACACGAAGCTCACGGTGGACACGGTGGTGTCGGAATGAGGCGAATAGTGCAGCATCGTCGCCCCAGGGTGAGCGTACAGCCACCTCTTCACGGCCAAAGCCGATACGAACAAGCAATGCACCAGGTGACTGGGACTTGTCCAGTGCGTACTTGGTCTGGCGACGCGCGGTCTCTTCTTGGAGGTGAATCCACTCACACTTGCGGTCAAAACCTAGCACTTGAGCAGGCGGGACCCTGGCGAATGCCACGCTCGCGAACGTGTCCTTGTCCACCTGGCGGCTGAGTGTGAACACGACGTCGGGGAGCTCCGTGAGGTCGGCTGGGAGAATGATCGGCCACTTGTCCTTGCACTCTTCCCAGTGCACTCGTCCATTCTTGTCGACTGGCATCGGCTCAAACAGCAGGTCATGCGGTCCGATACTCACAGCCACACGGAGCGTTGTGATGGTAGACCCTGGTAAGAGTGCCGAGCCCACTGTGTGTGGCAGATCCGCACCGCAAAAAACAGCGCAGCGTAGGACGTACTTGAGCGTCTTGGGCTCGAGCGCCGTGAGATTCGTTGTACTCGCAATGCGCTTGAGGTGAAACTTGTCACCCTCCTCTGGTGCTGGCCGGTCGACACGCTCCATTGAGACCAACACGCGGCCACGGTAGGTGGAGCACTGGTCTGAGTGGTAAGATAGCCGCACTGCACGTGCTGTGTTGACGCGCTTGAGTGGTGGTCCGTACAGATTGAGCCACCGCAGCTCGACACGATCGGTGGGAGTCGATGTCATCTCTTTCTCTTCCAGCAAATCCAGTGAGGCTCGTCGACGCTGTGCATTGGTAGATTCTGGTGGAGGAGCGAAGATCCCTCCTGGGGTGCTGGCCGAGGCTACTAGCTGGAAATCGCAGGATGTGAGTGCCACTAGTTGATCCTTTCGCCCTCGATCTCGGTCCCACACAGATACTACAATGTGGCGACTCAGTGTCGGAGAGAGCACAGGGATCCACAGTTCCTCCATGAACTCTGGTGCGAGATGAGCACTGCCTTTGACGGTCACAACAGAAGACCGACACACCGCGGCCGAGCCGAAGCCAACCTGGACGAAAGCATCGATGCCGCTGGCCACGAGAAGTCTGCCTTGATCCATCGGTGGCAAATCTTCAGCTTTGAATAGCTTCACGACGAGAAACTGAAGCTGGAGATCGATTGTCGGTGGCAGAAGTACAAGAGATGGACCTTCGGGTGCCACGCTTGTCGGTGCCTGGCCACTTTCGGTGGCGTTCGTGGCGAGCGCAAGCTCTCTCGCCAACTCCGCCTCCCGATCATGGACGAGGAACGTGTCCCCTGGTCCAATCACCGTGATGCTGACGAGCAAAAAGCCCTGGATACCTCTGTTTTTGTCACTCAGATGATCGTGCACGGCGAGCCATTGCCGATACAACTCGTGGTGCGGCTGCAACGTGGATGTTAGTGTGATCTGTGTATGGATAGTTTTAGTAGATGCTTCGACGTACCCGAAAGTACACGGAGAGGCAGTCAAGCTGATACGAACCGATGAGCTTGTCCTTCATCATAGTCTCTTTATCGTATATGCTGAGCTGCTCATTTGAAGATTACCCAGGATTAATATACTTCGTATGGCACATTCGATTCCCTCTGTGCAAGTCCACGTACCGTGATCGAGGCCTGTTGGAGTTCGTGCCGACCCATATTCTTGAAGTGGTAGAAGAGGATTTCATCAAACACGCAGCCGAGCGTCTCATATTTTGTCGACGTCTTCTTCTCGAGGCCTGCGATCTCCACCTGAACGTACGGATCCGATGTGCCGCTCAGCTATCCATAAACAGATTAGTGACGTCATCGTTGGGAAGGAAGGCGGTGTAACACTCACGTTTTCCCCCTTTAGGTCACGCGCTTCGATCACGTGTACTTGAATCTGATAGTCACCGTGTCTCAAGCTGGCGTATTGAGTGTTGTTTCTTTCGAGCTCGAGCCGCTCCAGCTCTTTGCGGCGGGCGAAGGCCTCCTCTTCCGTCTCATCATCTTGATCCGCAACGATTCCCACCAGCTCATCATCCATATCAATGCCCGCGGTGATCACCAAGTCCTTTGCGATGGCTGGGTCGTTCTTCTTCGTGTACACCAGTGCGACTTTGAGCTCCAGCTCGGCGTCCATGCCTGGCTTGCGCTCCCAGTTCTTGTCACGCAACCGGAACCAGCTCTGCGTGGCCATGCCCGGCAGATTCGCGACATCTGCGCAAGCGATCCGCACTTGTCCAAGAAACCGCATCTTGACGTTGATCTTGTCGCGTACTGACAGTGTCACGGTCGACGCCCAGTCGACTGCGCGAAAGCTATAGGTCTCATTCCAGTACGGTTCATCATTCTTGGACATTACACTGGTCTTGAACTCGCGGCCTAGTGACGAAAGCTTCACGTAAGAGCTCAGCGTCGATCGCAGCGCAGCTGTTTGCAAGTTGCGCGCTTGAATGACGGTGATCACGAGCGTGTTCGGTAGCTTCTCATCGGCGTCCCCACTGAGATTGATCTCCTTTGGGAGGATCTCGACTGGCGCAGCAGCGAACGCGTCGTCGGTATCATCCTCGGCCGCTGTGCGTGCGCTCGCGAGAACACCGGGGAGCGCGGTGGATACGCGGCGCATTGTGTGCGGTTGTGAAATGATGATCGCGAGACGCCTCTTCGCAATGGATACGACGCTCCTGGATACTAGTATCTATGTAATTTGATAGAAGATTCGGTCACGTTGGATATGGGTACACTCTGCGACATGTGACGAGTGGAGCGAAGAAATGCTATTGATGATGGACACAGTAGATCCTACGACGACATGTAAGAAATCCACGCCGTCACGAACTATTTTCCGCTCGTCAAGGTCTAGAGAATGGATCCAGCAATCGCTCCAGTCCTCTCGTACGCAGTCTCAGCCTTGCTCTTCAAGTAGCACGCCCCGGCCTCCGCGAAAGGCTGCTTGGTCGCCCAGTACGTGTACCCTTTGCAGCCCGCAGTGGCGCTACAAAGGTTGCAGCACTCCTCAGGAGTAGACACATACTCCATGCGGATGTCGTTGTTGATGTAGTCCATATCGGTGAGTGGCGCCGCACACTTTGCTGGACGGCGGTTGCACTGGTAGGTGTTGCCCTCTCCAGGCTGGCAATAGCCATCTCTTGGACAGCAAGACCGCACGTTGTTGTTGCCAGTACACGAGTCACCGATCGTCGCTGGACATCCGGGAGTGATCTTAGTTCCAGAAAGTGCTCCAACGATGACTTGGGCTTCTCCCGCCGCTGACTTGAGGTAGCAAGCACCGGCGTAGCGTCCTGGGACGGAGCTGTTGTAGTACGAGTACGCGTTACAACCCTTCGTGTCCGAGCACTCATCGCAACACTGCTCGGGAGATGACACCGTCACCGCCTTGATGTCGTTGCCGAAGTAATCGACGTTTGTCTGGAGCACTGCGCACAGTTGTGGACGCTTCATGCACTTGTACTGGCCACCACCCAAGGGTTGGCAGTATCCATCCGATGGACAACAGAAGTTGGCACTGCAGGAGTCGCCGATCTTGTTCTGGCAAGGCTTGTGCGTGATCACGGAACCTGACACCGCGCCAGGAGTATACCGTGACTGCTGGTCGGCGGAGTTCTTAAGAAGACAAGAGCCAGCAAGTGCGTATCCTAAAGAGCTGGCGTAGTACGTGTACGCTTGGCAGTCAGGAGTTTGCGCGCACGCGTCACAGCATTGAGCCGGCGTCGATACGTTCACAACCAGAATGTCGGAGCCAATGTACGCAGTGTCCATTCGCTGCACAGCGCACTGCGAAGGGATCGCTTCACAGCGGTAGTTGTCAGGAGCCCACGGCTGACAGTACGATCCCGCCGGGCAGCAGCTACGAATAGCGTTCGCTTGCTTCATGCACAAGTCGCCAACACTCCTCGAGCATGGTTCCGTTGACCAGTCCGCCAAGATGACACCGGAGACCGCACCTGGAATGTATGCTGGATCGTTCCCGAGTGACTTGAGGTAGCACGCGCCGGCTGGCCGACCAGACATGGCTGACAAGTAGTACGAGTATGCCTGGCAGCCTGGAGTCTGACCACAGATCGCGCAGCATTCACCCGAGCTAGCAGCCTGGACTTGCGCGATATCGTTACCCGGGTAGTCGACATCAGTTAGCTGGTCGGTACATTTGGTCGGGCGCTTGGTGCACTGGTAGTCGGTGGTGGACAGTGGCTGGCAGTAGGCATCCGCTGGGCAGCAGGAGCGTGCGCCATTCGAGCCCGAGCACGAGTCGCCGATCTTGGCAGTGCACACCGGCGGCGGGTTGCGAGCACCAAGGTTTGTACCAGTGGAACCAGTGAAGAACATACCATACTTGGAGAGGACCTTCTCCTGGTTACTCGGGGAGTAGTTGCACGTCAAGTTGTTGTTGTCAAATCCGCCGATCATACAGTCACCAGGAAGTCCCTCGTGGTTGAGCCCCCACACGTGGCCGACTTCATGTGCTAGAAGCAATGGCGTCTTCGTCCGCTCCGTACGCACGAGCTGGATGCCTTCGAACGCCATCCATGCAGAACCTAGGCCTTCGCTTGCACATTCGCTCGTGTCTTCACTCGCAGCGTACTCGTGCATGAAGATCACGATCTTCAAGTTTGGATCCTTGCTCGAGTCGACTTGAAGCTTGCGGAAGACCTCCCCGCGCGTTAGCTCATACGCGATGAAGTACACGTGCTTGTCGAGGTTCCATCCCGGCGCGACTCGGTTGAGCTCTTCACGACTGTAGACATACCATTCCCACGTGTGGTCGCCCAGCACGTACTCCAACTGGTAGTTGGGTGCGTTGCCTTGGAAGTACTGTCGGTTCCAGGCTGCAAAGTCGTCGGCGGTCGTCTTCATGTCCGCGTAGGCCGATGGATCGAACGCGATGTTGCTTGGGACGAAGTAGACAAACTTGATGACAGGAGCTGGCTCCAGAGCGAAGGCCTGGGAGACGAAGGCGACTGCTGTCGCGAGCATGGCGAGTGCGATCACCGAAGCGCGGAGAGCCATGGTTGATCACTTGCTTGAGACCGTGCGAATCGAAGAATGATAAGAAAAAATCCACCCCAACCACTTCCTGCCACCTTGCCAAGACTTCCCTCTAAGGGGAATCTTTGCAAGATGGCAGGAAGTGGTTGGGGTGGATTTCACCGTCCGTTTCTCGATACAGGATTGATTTGGAGTGCCCTGCAAGCGCATTGGCCACGTGCAACGATCCACTGTTGTATATATCACATGCAGCACCTGTGCCACACAGGATATAAATCCCACACAGCGCATTGCAAGCGCATTGGCCACGTGCAACGATCCACTGTTGTATATATCACATGCGGCACAGTGTGCCACACAGGATATAAATCCCACACAGTGTGTGGGATTTATATCTCAAGTCGACTGACGCTGGTGGACTCCAACCCAACTTGGAGAGATTCGCACTGTACTGCAACAAGTGCGAAAAGTTTCTCATTTTGATTTGCATTAGGTTTTAGAGGTTGACGCAGATGTGAAACATACGTTGTGGAAGAGCATTGTGGCCTTTGTAGTACAGTTTGACGTTTGTATCTGTTTCCACAGGTCACATATACCCATGCTTTTGGGGTGAACGAGTCACACTGTGTGACTCACACTGCGCGAAGAACGTGAGGAGCCAGGCTCGGGATGAGGTGGGACTGTGGAGTACAGAAATCCAAACATCGAACCAGCTCTCTTTCAGACACTGACACGGTATCCAAACTTCGACCCAGCTCGGTGTCAGACACCTGCAAGACCCCACACTTCCGGCGTGCGTGTCATGGCGTCGGCACTAAAATGATCTGGCCTTTATGAACGGGAGTGCCCCCCACAGATAAACGTGGCGTTCAAAACTTCACGCATGGCGACGGGTGCCGCATGGTAGAGGCGAACGGCCGACTTGATTGTCGCTTCCAAATACGTGAACAACTCGATGTGCTCCGTGGTCAGGTAGACGATCCGTTCACTGCCAGGCTTGGCCTTCATCTCGGCTTGGATGTTCTGTCTGACCTGCGGGTTCTTGCTCAAGGCCTAGAACGCCACGCACAGCGTCTCGGTGGTCATGTCGCTTGCAGTGATGACAAACGTCACAAGAAACCCACGAGATCGCAAGGTTGCATGCCTTCAACACCTTCCACGCCGTGCTCCACGATTAACTCCATGACGTTCTTGAAGTCACTTCCGTCATGATCCACGACAGTACTCGAGTGGCTTCGAGAGCCTCTAATCTAATTTACGATCACCATGCGATGCTTGTATGTGAAAGGCATGCAACCGAGTGAGCTCCCGGATTTCTTGTCGACAATTGTAATGGCCACACGCAACACGGCGCCCGGGATACGCTGTCCTGGCTCCAGAATCAACCTGCCAGCTCAATAGGATACTGTATGCAGGACTCCTGTACACTTTCCTTCCGGTCGTCGCAATATATTACGACTCGTGTTCCTTGAATCAAGCTCGTGCGATAGACATGGTCGAGTTGTTGTCACCACCGTGCTCAACAAGTTGTTGAGCACGGTGGTGAAGATGTTGAGGGCCTGCATCTGGAAGACCTGCTTGATTTCCTGCTCACCTTCGTGCTGGTGGCGCGAGACACGACGGCCGATACATTCTCTTGGTTCTTCTACGCGCTAGGCAAGAACCCGCATGTGGCGAGTGAGATCCGCGCTGAGATGAAGACCCAGCTGGATGGCGGTGACATTGCGTACTTCACGACGGAGCACATCCAGTCGCTCACTTACTTTGAGGCAGCACTCAAGGAATCCATCCGACTCTATCCTGGCGCTCCATTCACGCTGCGCCAGGCAGTGAAGGACACCGTGATCTCTGGCGAGGTTCCGATCCGCAAGGGCCACTTGATCGGTCTATGCCAGTACGCGATGGCACGCTCGCCGCAAGTGTGGGGCCCGGATGCTGCCGAGTTCAAGCCATAGAGATGGATCGACCAGACCACTAGCGAACCCCTCCAGGCTCTCGCGTTCAAGATGTTCAGTTTCAGCGCCGGCCCACGTGCCTTGGGATGAAGCTGGCGCTGCTGGAACTGCGCGTTGTAATCGCCAACTTGGTGTACCGGTACGATTTCGAGATTGACCCAAGCAACGACGGAAGCTACGTGGTCGCACCGACAATGAGGATGAAGTACCCGCTGCTGGCGAAGGCCTCGCCTGTGATGTGAAGCCGAGGAGAACCATCTCAACTCTCGTCAACAATTTGCAAATATTCGCTTCGGATTGGAAATATTCTGTATTGCACAAATATTTTTCCAAATCACCGAAACCAGCAGTGGTCCACTGCCAGTGAACACTCATGAACAAAGATGAACGGGCCGCTTGACTCCGATGACGAGTTCCTGGTGGGCATGCTCGCGCTATCTGAGGCCACACCGGCCAGCGCAGCGTCTCCTTCCACGTCTTTCGCTTGTGACGCCGCGCTCGCGGTGGTCCCACCTCGTGTGACCTCGTGTCACGACAATCTCCCCATCGTCTCTGCCGCGTCCGTTCGCCAGCAATGACGGAACGGCAACAAACTCAAGGTATCGTTAGTGCATACTAGTGGCGCATGGTGCGATCCGTGGTCTGCGTGTTTTCTTTTTCTTTTTCTTTTATTTCTGGTTGCTTCTTCAGCGAACGATTGACGAGCTCCGTGAGCAAGCGACTACGCTGGAGCTGGTTGCGCATTCGCTCGCGATGGCTCGGGCATCTGTGATGAGTCTAGACACATTGAGACCGCGCTTGCACAGCGTACAAAGCGGCGCGAGGTCGAAGATGAGCGAGATCAACTCCGTGATGCTGTGCTTCGTAAGTTGCGAATCGTAACGTAGTGTTTCTACGTGGCTTGCGGTCCATGTTCTTCATTATCCCAGACGTGGTTTCGAGTGTCGACCTGTGCAAGTGCCTGCACAGCTATACACGGCTCCCGCCAGACCGACCGACTCGCTGGAACGAGTACGCGACGCTCGCACAGGAGAAGCGGCTCGCTATGACCACGGGAATCCTCGAGAGCGAGACCCCTCGGGTGGTTGCATCGGTGTCCAAGCCGACGATTCAAGTACGAATCGTTCCTTCCACCAACGGCTTCGGGGTGGTGACCACGAGCGTGTGCACCATGGAGACGGAGGACGTCGGTGCCGTGTTTTGCGGCGCGTTGGTGGCCGTCCACGACATCGTTACCGACTGCACTGCGTACCAATGCACCGCCACGCAACGCAAGATCGTGGATCCCGACGTTGCCAGCCAAGCTACTTGCTCCGACATGCGCATCCTGTACCGCGTGGTTGGTACACGGCAAAGGCACGAGGGTGACGCCCACGAACTGTCGATAGAGTCATCCATGGTCACGATGTACAAACAGACCCGTGAGGCTGCCGTGCTACTGTGGGACTATGTGGACGACGACGTGCTGCATCCGTTCCGTATCTGCCACAATTGGCGTGATGATCAATGATACAGTACCATCAGCGCAAGGTCGTCGACAAGTCGTTCTCCAAGTCCGGGTCTCAGGACCACCAGGATCCAATCGGTTTTGTTTGCTCATTTACAGATACGAGGTTGGTATGCAGTCAATATAATATGTGGACGCTGCTATTATACCGACACGCCTAGTGGCTGTATCGTCGGCGGGAGAGGTCCGACTCCCAGTTGGGCGCGTTTTCAAAGCCGTTCTTGCCTCCGTGGAAGTCAAAAATGGTCTGACGGATCTCGTTCTCCGTGTTCATCACGAACGGACCGTGCTGGACGATCGGCTCATTCAGAGGCTGGCCG
>JAADXF010000381.1:0-20699 GCA_023337575.1 Pythium chondricola | reverse complement strand
GTAAAATTGCAAATGGTATATATTTTACATTTTTGTTTCCGTTTTGGGTCAATTGGTATAATTTCTACATTTTTGAAAGTTTGGGTATAATTTTTACATTTTGTTTTGGAATTGGTAGAAATTTCACTCGTTCCCTAATAAAAATAAAATAATAAAAACAATGCGAGAACGTTCGTTGCTCGCTCACTCTCTGAGTACAGGTCCTTCTACTGTTGAGTCGCACGCCAATGCTCAGCGTCATCATCCTGACGACACTACACTACAGTGCAACTTACTGTAGGCTTTGGTTGATGGCGCTTCTGTAACAGAGCACGCCATCAACCAAAGAACCACTGAAGTTCTGAACGGATTTCAGACGTGGTCGGTGGTGGGTCTTAACCGACGCCGAGGCCTATCACCAGAATCGAGGTGGCAGTCGTTCGATCGATTCGAAGTCACTGCACTCCAGCACACCTACGGTACCAAGCCATGGAACTCGCGGTGGCAGTCGGGCAAGGTTTCATCCACGTGCGTCGCTCCCTGCTGTACTGGACTTGCCGTGGCCGGCCGACCCACATCCCAGATACCGTACCGGTAAGTTACTGCCTCGTGAGCTGCTGTTGTGCTTCAGGAACTTCTGTTTGAGCGAAAGCTGGGGAGCTACAGTATGTATTAATATAATAGCAACTGAGTCGCTGTGCCATGAACTCGCGGTGGATTTCTGTGTGGACCGTTGGGTCAGCTGGTCATGATTGAGCAGCGCATGGAATGTCAGAACAAGGTGTACCTCACCATCTTCAACAATCAAAACCAAGTATGTATAGGTGGATTTGTCCATCCTTCGTAAAGCAAACTAACCTTATTTTGGCACATACGCTGTAGACCAATCGTAAACCGTACCCCGTTTGCTGATCTGCTGGTCTGTTCACAAGAAATGAGACGGTCGTCTGGCTTCTTGCGTCTCTGAGCAGCTCCACCGGCTGCGGCTCTTCAAGAGCCTCTTGCACTCAACCCCGTGCGTCGCCAAGGACACGAGCAAGCACAGGATCCAAATCACTTTGGGACACCAAACCGCACCACCAGCTCGCCGACTTTGTGGCGGTCATTACTGTATTGACCCCGAGGCGACCTCATTCTTCCATTTACCGGTGCCGTACACTACGGTGCGGTAAGTACAAGCAGTCCAGTCCCACGTAGCACATCCATGGCGTCGGGCGGCATCACGTTCCCCCTCCCTGAGCGGTTCCTGCCCCAGGTGTCCCTCACGCAACAGGAGATCACACAGTACCGCGTCGCAGTGAAGGAAATCGTGGCCAAGACGCTCGACCAGGAGATCGACTTTCGGTACCGCCGCAGTGCGAAACTCGAAGAAGACAGGTGGAAGTTCGTCAAAGCGAAAGATAGACTCAAGGTCTACAAGCGTGTGGCCAAGCATGCGAATGCGAACATGCCATCGACGAGTCTACAGTCCATCCACCACGTCGGTCCGCTCGCTGGCCACCGACGGACAAGCCCGAATGCGAGTGCCCCCAAGCAACCGCAGGTGGTTCCGATGGTGGTCTGTATCGGCAAGATCGACGGTGTGATGGAGGACGCACTGTATGGTGTGCACCACAAGACGACCGACGAGATGCGGATCACCACGGCGTTCCTCAACAAGCACCATCTCGACGCCGCCGTCTTGCATACGATTGACACAGGCACAGACGCCGACCCGTTCCGATACCTCGGTATCAAGTGGCGCATCGCGGAGACGCCCGGTGGCAACTTCATCTCAAACCGAGACGTGTGCGTGCTCGAATACGTCGGCACTGGCGTGGATTCGCTTGGGTACAAGTATGGCTTCCACGTGATCAAGTCGCTCGATGCGCCGTGGTTCCCAGAGTTGCCCGACCCACACATTGTGCGTGCACGGATGATGCTCTGCTGCATCTACCGCCAGATTGAATCGGGTGTTGTGGACTGCTACATGAAGGGCGTGTTCGATCTCGGTGGCGAACTGATCGACATGATCGCGTACAACACGGCCGCCGACACTCTGCTCGGTATCTCCAAGACAGTGGAATGTGCCGAGGCCAAGAAATTGACGGTGCGCATGATCCTCGAGCAGCGGCGGCGACTCAAGTCGTTCCATCAACCGTCCAGTACGCGGCTAGCGAGCAGTCGATCCTCGGGCGGCCTAGGCACCCTGTACTCGGTGGACCGATCCACCAGCACCACACGATCGGAGGAGGATCTAGAGGATCAAGTGGATCGGTACGACGATGACCGAGACGATGTCTGTGCGGTGTGCAACAAACAGCAGAGTGTGCTGTCCAAGATCGGGTCCAAGTGGGACCGCTGTCGGATCTGCCGCGCTCCCGTGTGCTCGAAATGCCACGTGCGGAAGACGGTGTTCGCTCGGCCTCGTCAAATCAAAGTGTCGTGCTGCATGGTGTGTGTGATCGCAGCGAGAGAGCTGCGCGTGGATCCTCGGGATCCGTACCCGGTCATCGGCCACATGATCCATGATGATACAAGGTGAAAGACCCCATGATCATCAGCGTACCATGTCCGTGACTATTATTAATATACAGTAATAATACAGCCATGTTATCAGACCTCATGCAACCACACGTAAACTTTTGAGACACGAGAGCTGTGCAGCGTGATCCCATTGGGATTGGGATTCCCAACGCCTCATACTAGTAGTATACGGTAATGGATTCCACCGTGATGGCTGTTAGGGTCACCACCACGGGGATGCAATTCGCACCCTCTAATAATACATATTGATCGCATAAATGATCCACTTACACACCAAAATCAAGATTATCGTATCCTGATAACAACTTTGCGTCCTAAAACTGGTATTATGACATAATGCGTAGTTGATTGGCCCCCATGTGATCAGATGGCTCACGCCCTTGTCTCTTCCTTGGCTTCTCGGCGCGTCGGCTCCATCGCACTTTGTGTATAGTAATGCTGCCAGGCAGAGTTCAGTGTGAGTGGGTGACCGACCTATCATCGTGCACAACTACTATAATAGGAGCCGCACCGCATCCACCAGCGCCGACCACAACCGTGCGAGCACCGTCCTCACTTCGTTCGGTGGGGTGATACAGCACCGAAATGAGCGGCAAGGAGGGCAAGAAGCCCAAGTTCCCGTTGCCGCGTGGCTACTTTGGCCAGATCGAGCTCAACAAGCAGCAGCGTCACTCCTACCACGAGTTCTGTGAGAACCAGGTTCGCCGCGGTCTGCTGGACGAGCGGGCCCATGTGCAAGGCAGCAAGCACGTGGACCAAAACAAGTGGAAGTCGGTGCGCTCGCAGCACAACTTCCAACTGTACAGGCGTCGTGACGCCGGGCTCCACGAGAACGATGGCAAGCCCAGCATGCTGGGCGTTGGGCGAGTCGAAGGATCGATTGAAGACGTGCTCTATGGCGCGTACGACCAAACCGACGAGGAGCTACGCATGACGGCGGAGCTCGTGGATGTGGATTTCGGTGACGGCATCGTGCTAGCGAATATAGAGCAAGGCACGCCGTCCGATCCATATCGGTACTTGGGCATCAAGTGGATCCTCACGCCGTTCCCGATGCCAGCATTGATGCCAGACCGCGATTGGATCCTACTCGAGTCGATGGGTATCAGCAAAGACGCTTCCGGTCGACGCTACGGCTACCATACGCTGTACACGGTCGAGCTGCCACAGTGTCCACCGTTTCCCGAGGTGATTCGCGGGACGATGTGGTACACGTTCATCTACCGGGACGGTGGACGCGGTGTGATCGACGTCTACTCGCAAGGCTACTTCGATTGCCTGGGGGAGCTCATCGACCCGATCACGATCATCGGCTCCACGCAAATGTTCAACGGCGTGTTCCGATACATGCGGTCGTCCGAGGCCAAGAAGTTGACGATCTTGGCGTTGGAAAACCTAGAGCGCAAGATCGCGCATGGCGAAGCTCCAGTCAACGACAAACAGCCACTGCCACCGAATGCGTCCTGCGCTGTGTGTACCAAGGTCAAGAGTTCCAACCCATTCTCGTCGCGTCGAATGCGCGTCTGCAAAGTGTGCGATGCTGTGGTCTGCAAGGCCTGTCGTGTCAAGAAAATCATTCTGGTGGGCCGCCAACGCGTACAGAGCAAAGTGGCGGTGTGCCAGAAGTGTATTGTCATGGCCAAGACGATGATCGTGAACCCAGGCGACGAAAAGTACGTCATCTCACGTGAAATGCAAGTCGGCATGGACCGCAGCCACGCCCACTCGACGGCGTTGACGGCGTTCGACACGATCGGGACGGGTAGGTACAATGTTGCAAATGGCGCGACGCGTCTCGGTGCGCCATCTTCGTCCAGTATGGATGAGGCGTCGGGGTACAGCGAGGCGTCGGCGAGTGGCTATGGAGAGCAAGACATCGAGCAACTGGCCGCACAGCTTGGCGATGCGCGTGTTGGAGATGCTGGACCAGGCCTCGTGCTTCACGAGGCGTCGTACGTGGAGACAAGCGACCCATACGTGGAGACCAAGGACGAAGTACCACCGGCAGCTCCAGCCACTAGTGCGGGTCCTCCTGCTGCTCCGACTGAGCAAGATCTTCTGTTCGCCAAGATGCTCGAGCTTCAAGAATCGGCCAAGCGCGCCCACGAACTCACGCAGGCCAGCCACTCGATGATGCTCGAGTCGGCCATACAGCAGTAGCCTTCTCCAGGATGCATTGGCAGATGCAACCCAATACGAATCCTAATGAGTCGACTCCGTACTTGACAGCATACTACTGTACTGTAAACATGGGGGTGCGGTCCAATCGTCCACTGTGTGCAGCCTGCCACGCTGATCGGTAGGAGACCTCCCTCACCTGGCTGAGCCTACTGGTGAGGCGCCAGCAGTGCTGGCAGCACCAGGCTGGACTAGCCTCACCAGGCTGATCAGGAAGGTCTCCTACCGATCACGTGTGACATATGATCGGTTGGAACCTCAGACATTCGCCATCACCTGGTGGTGATATGAGGTTATTCACCATACCAGCCGAACTCGAGTCCCCATCGATCAGCCATTGTATAAAAAGCAAAATGGCGACAACGCGAGAGGTGATCCGATCGCTTCTTGGTCAAGTGCTACCATAATCCTACAACCTAGAGAACGTCAGCGGACAAGGAGACCATGAGACTCAGCTCTGGATCCCGATTGCCGGTGATTTCTTTGGTGTCAACCACATCCCGCTATGTATATTCGGCAGGTTGATCTTCAACGCCATGCCACTCGATAGCAAGTACACGGAGGCTTTTTTACGGCTCTCGCGGTCGCTGGAGAACAAGGGTATCTCTACCACGCCGTCTTCCTGCGACCTACGCACGCCAGTGTACGTGGATTTGAGGATGATCAACCGCGAGCACCTCGACGACGCCGTCTTGGAAGAGTTCAAGCTGGTGAGTACCCAAGACAGCGCGAAAGCGTCGGTGGTCGCTGACCTCAACACGACAAGCGCAATGATGCGATTCCATGCGCAGTGCAAGATCGTGGCCGTGATGCTGCCGGATTCTGGCGACAATGGGTCGGTCGGCTGGCAGACGTTCATGTACCTGAATGCGATTCTCAATCGTGGCGTGCGCTTGACTCGACTACCGTGGTGTTAAATACTCCTACCTCGAAAGAGACGAGCGAGTCGAGGAGCTACGACTCCACCACGCAGCCATGCCACTCAATGGGCATGGTCCAGGTCCGGTCAGAGTGATCGCAGTCGGAGGTAACACCGACGCGCGCTTCTATCAAGGAAGACTCTCACAGCTTTAGCACAGCACGACAGTCGATGTGGTCGAGCTGTGGTACGAACCCGACCAGTCTGCCCTCCGGTGCTTGGAAGGCCGATCCCGATTCTGGCACTGGGTCGCGTACACGCTCTTGAGCAAGAACGCACGCCACACCATTCGTCGGCTTGTTCTTCCAAGCGAACTTCTACCGACAGACATGGAGGCGATCCGCACGGTGCTAGCTGCAAATAATCCGATTGCTCTGCTCTGGTGTGTCCTCGCCAACAGGTTCTACCTGAAGGAGCCCAAGCAGACTACGCCCTCGAAGCAGAATATCCACCTCTGGCAATCCGAATCGCCAATTCAAGCAGACGTGATCTCACTGCCAGCACAAAACGAAGAGCTATTATATACGCCGTGCTCCTACCAGGGTACGGCCAAGCGTGGGTCCACCAGGACGACATACTTCACCAAAGTGAAACACGTGCCGTCGCGACTTCTTCGTGCTTCACGAGTCTCAAGTTCACTGCGCACGAGGGCTCGATGGGGTGGATCAGCAACTTGCTGGATGAAGTGCTTGGTGATACATTGAAGGAGCTGGAGATGGAAGCCGCGGGCGATGAGTTCAGCGTGCTGTCGCTGCTCTGGCTCGAGCAAGTGCTCACTGTGACGCCGAAGATCGAGATGCACGCACTACACAAGATACCTCGCGACCCAGAGTGTATCTCTATCCTGATCAACGTAGGAAGCGCCCGCCACCTTTGTCTTCGATCGCTGCGTTGCTCTTTCCAAGTCCCGGAAGCAGTTACTCAGCTGCAATCGCTGTTGACGACGCTACAGGACAAGTCCCATCCCTCACAGCGTCATTGACTGAGCTCCACCTCATTCTCCACATGTCCGACTCATTGGAGCTTGCCGCCATCGATTACTTCGTGGCGATGCTTGATACGAACCGCACTCTCATCTCCGTCACGCTCGATTTGGTCGAATACCGCGAAGTGCACGAGTTGGAAGACCCTGCAAGGTCGCTACAGCAGTAGTGTCAACGATACATTCGATGCGCCACTACACTTGTACTCCAAGCTCGCCTCCTAATAAGCGTCGTACGGAGGCGATCGAACCTGGAGCACAGTGACTCAGCGTTCAAATACCTGGATGGCTTGCTGATATCAATCATCTTCGGGTTTGCTGGTCGGCAGATCCTGCGAACAGTCTCCGTTTCCTGCAGCGTCGGTGAGATGTGATGACGTCTGCAGTGCCGACATGCTCGGATGCACACATTCCAACGCATTCCCGATGCGATCTCCATGCAAGCACCATCCACAACATGTAATAAGCATTCACAACCCAACACGAAAGACAAGGAGTTGACCTTTTCCAACAGGCCGAAGAATAGCATGGGTACACATTCCATTCGAACTCAGCTCCAGCAGGATCTGCTCGCCAGCAGCTCCGTCGATGCGTTGCTGCGACAGCGTCATCACATGGCCCAAACAAACAAACAGAATGCAAGCAGCAGCCGGTCACCTGGTGATTCGATTCGTGGCCCACGAGTCACGGTACGATTCGTGGCGTGACTCACGGACACGCGAGAGCAGAATCGCCTCTAGCAACGAATACTGAATCGGTGTAGCTCCTCACTGTTTGGTTGTGTATTGTTGCTCCGTACCTCGATCAATCTAGTTTTCGACATTTGGAGAGGTGCATCCCGTCGCAGCCATCACTCACGAGTCGGACGTGCCATCAACCCGAGACATTTGAGATTCGATCGCCGCCACGAGCGACGCGTCGTGGTGAGAACAGTGCAGACAGAAGGAGCTCCTCGCCCACTCAGTATTTAATTAAATCGCTCTCGCTGATCATCACCCGCTACCGTATACCAGCCATGCGCCTGACGATCCCGGCGTTGCTGTTCCCCGCCATCAAAGTGCCCACGGACCAGACCATGCAGTTCGCGGCCACGTGCAACCGCATCGTCGACTCTACCGTGGAGGCGAGACGCGAGTTCGTCGAGCGCTACCACCGCCAGCTCGACGTGAGTCGATGGGAGCTGGTCAAGCGCCGCGTCGATGCTACCACCGACCTTGCCGTGTTCAAACCCAACCGCGCGTCGCGGACTCCGCGGCCAGCGATCACTGTCACAGCGTCTCCGATTCTCATCGGCGTCGGCTCGATGCAAGGCTCACTGGATGATATCATGCTGGGCATGACGGCCACCACCACATCCACACTGCGGACAGTGACGTCGCTGCTTTATAGCAACGTCGCCGACGCACGCGTGCTCACACGCATGGACACACCGACAGAGGAAGACCCGTTTGCATTCCTTGGCATCAAATGGGTACTCAAGACGCCGTCGCTCAAGCTCACACCGCTTGCGCGTGCGCGCGATTTCGTGTACTTGGAATCCTCTGGAGTCAGGTACCTCCACGAGAAGGGCGAGTCGCGACGCGTGGGGTTCCAGCTCATCCACTCGGTGGATCTCACGTGTTTTCCTTCGCTTCCGGTCGAATTTGGCGTCGTGCGTGGCCACATGTCCTTCTGTTTCCTATTTGTGGAGAACCTGGACGGGTGTTCGACCGAGATCTTCTGCAAGGGGTTTGTGGATCCGCGCTGTGGACTCGCCCAGTGTCTGACCATCTCAGCTGCCGTGGACGTGATCCTCAACTGCTCGAATGCGATCGCCAGCTCCAACCAGAAGAAAATCGAGTGGCGACTGCGGGAGCACCAGAGTAACACGACCATCGAAGCATCCGAGGCCATCGTATGTGCCTCCGGGAGCCAGGACTCGGAGCGAGACACGTACCTTACGATCCGAGACGACAGCATCCTACTATCGTCGGATGCGTGTGAACACTGCCACTCGCGACACCGCCGACGAGGGACCATCCCAGACTTACGCAGTGAGATGAGCTGCTCACTGTGTGGCGACCGCGTCTGCTCTCACTGCAGTCACCAGGTTCGCCAAGGCACCGAACGGCAGGTCTGCTGCGCTCACTGCCTGGAGCGAACGCACACGGTGGACGCATATAAGATCGCACGGGACCTAGCCCAGCGAGCGATGGCCTTCTACCCACAAGAGCGATTCCCACGCAACCAGGACGCATTCAGCCGCGAGAAGATGCGCCTCGCGCCGATCCAGAAGCGCCGCCACACTGTCACGGTCTGAGAGTGACCGCCACCACATCCATAGAAGCCACCGAACCATAGACACCCTCTACTATCGTTCGTGTCCATTTGGAAGACACGTAGTCCAGCATCCAAGCCATCGATTGCCATCTCAACGCATGTATTTATTGAAACACGAGTGCTTGCACCAATGCTCTACGCTCGTCCCGTGTTGGTTTCCATCAGAATGCGATTGGCTTCGGTCAGATCGTGCGCACGCTTGGCCGAGTTCTGCAGATCCAGCATCCGCTTGAACAGCGCCTGCTGCTGGGCCTCGGTTTCATCCAGCTCCTTGGCCACCGACGGCGTCCGCTGGGGCGGTGGTCGAGGTGTAACCTGTGGTGACTTGTCAGCGGCAGCGTAGAGCGTCGTGCTCAAGCCAGGATGAGCACGGGTACTACCAGGTGTATGGAGCACAACACCAGGATCCTCACGACTCGGTGCACGCGTAGGCCGCGACGCGTACGGGTCGTAGTAGTCGTCGCCTACGTGGTAGTTGCCGTACGGGTAATCCCTAGCACGGCCAGAGGGCATGCCAGCTTCCTCATGCATACCGCCCCAGCCTGGCTGTCTCGCCATGAGCGTACCAAAGTGATGCTGCACACTAGCGGTCGTCTGGTAGACAGTGGACGCCGTGCTGCGCTCCCCCACTTGCATCTCGCGGGAGATGACGTACTTTTCATTCGAAGGCTGCACGTACAGCGTCTTGGTGTGGGCGATGCACCGGTGGCACACCGAGACTTTGCTCTGCACACGCTGGCGGCCGACCAGAATATTCTTCTTGACACGGCAGTTGACGCAGACAAAGTTGTCGCAGATGTGGCACACCCGCAGCCGTCGCGACGAGAACGGGTTCGAACTTTTGCTCTTGTTGCACACCGAACACGTCGCATGGGGTGGGATGGGCTTGCCGTTTGTGGTTGGCTGCTCACCATTGGCGATCTTCTTCTCGAGGTTTTCCAGTGCGAGGATCGTGAGCTTCTTGGCCTCGGACGACTTCATGTACCGGAAGACACCGTTGAACATTTGCGTGGATCCAATGATTGTCAGCGGATTCAACAGCTCACCCAGGCAGTCAAAATACCCTTGCGAGTGCACATCGATCATGCCTCTGCCCGCGTCGCGGTAGATGAACGTGTACCACATCGTGCCTCGAATCACCTGAGGGAACGTAGGAATCTGCGCCATCTCGATCGTGAACAGCGTGTGGTACCCATACCGTCTGCCCGACGCGTCCTTGCTGATACCCATCGACTCGAGTAGGACCCAGTCGCGGTCTGGCATCAACGCTGGCATCGGGAACGGCGTGAGAATCCACTTTACACCCAGGTACCTGTACGGGTCGCTGTCGCTGCCTTGCTCGATGTTGGCCAGCACGATGCCGTCTCCAAAGTCGACCTCGACGAGCTCCGCCGTCATGCGTAGCTCCTCGTCGGTCTGGTCGTAGGCACCGTAGATGACGTCTTCAATCGAGCCTTCGACGCGGCCCACGCCGATCATACTGGGCTTGCCATCGTTCTCGTGGAGGCCAGCATCACTGCGGCGGAAGAGCTGGAACGTGTGCTGCGAGCGCACCGATTTCCACTTGGTGAGGTCGATGTGGCGCTGGTTCTTGAGGTAGGCACGCTCGTCTAACAGTCCTCGCTGCACCTGGTTGGCACAGAACTCGCGGTAGTACTGCTGCTGCTCCTTGGAGAGCTGGACATCACCAAAGTAGCCTCGTGGTAATGGAAACTTGGGCTTCTTGCCGTCGCTCATGCTTTGATCCTTGTGGTCGTTTTGCAGAGAGAGCAAAAGAGAGACTGGGGACGCGTGCATTCGAATGCGACGAAGACGTCGACCAGACCCGAGACGACCTGCCATGGTGTCCCGCACACTGTACACTGTTCGTACCGTACCGGTTCCACCATGATTGCCGCGAGAGTGGTCGACAGACAGGTGAACGTTGGATGTTGGAAGCATCAGCTGGGTCCGACCGACACTGATGAGCCACGGTGTCGTGGCTCTAAACAACGCTTTGGTTTTTTTTCTTCCATTTGAGGTCCGGCTACATATCATATTTAACAGGTCCACAGCAACTATCCATTGTGCACAAGGAAGCCGTGTCCGACTCAAATATCATGTATCAAAGGTAATAGGGAATCGTGTGTTAAAGTTGTAAACGATTGTTTACTACTACGTGGCGGCGCAACTTTTGATCACCGCGGTCTCCACTTTCCTGTGGCTACTGTACAGTACTGTACTGTACTGTACACATACGACTGCTGAATGGCTACAGTGCCATGGACACCGTGGCTGGTACAGTATCAGCAGCACATGGAAAGAAAGAATGGCCGCGGGCGGAACTGAGACCGAAGAGTGAGCGGCCCGAGTCTGGTCGGACGATGATGATGCAGGTCTTCGTCACGTCGCTGGCTGGTTTCCCAGTGTCACTGTGACGGGACGGCGAGTCGAACACTGCCACGAAACTGATGCGTGCAGCGAGCACGTATTCTAATAGTGGAGGTGGAAGGGTCCAGTACGATTACAGTACCAGCAGCCATTCACGACGGGCGGCTCAGTCGATGGTCTGTATAGGGTACGAGGCCGAGTTGTAGCTGGATGTCGACGACGACATGGCCGTGGTGGAGCGAGCCGACGAGGACGTGGACGGTTTCCGGGCCAAAAACTCCCACCGATTTGCTTGTGTGATCGAGTACGCATCCTCTGCCTGGTCGCGAAGGCGCCGCATCTGCGAGTAGAGCGACATGCGATCGGCCTCGCGGTGGATCGCCGCCTGGGCGTCGCTCTTGGCCACTGCGGGCGTGAACGCCGAGCGAGCAAAACATGGCGTGTCTTCGTCGTCGTCTAGGCTGATGCGGCTGGTGGGCGTGTCTTTGAATCGCCAGGATACGTCTTGAAGCGTCGGAATATCATCCTCTTCCTCCTCGCGCACGGCGGCCATTTCCTTGGATTCCAGCACCGCCACGTTGTCTTCAAATTCGAAGTCGCTGTCGTCTGCGCTGCACGTGGACATGGGCGTCAATAGGTTGTCAAAGTCCGTCACGCTGACCTGTGCACGGCCAGAGGATGACGCGAGTGAGATGACCGAGTGCGTCGCCCACAATGTCCGTGGCTGGGGCTCTGTATCTGGCAAGCACGACTGGTCGAGTGTGATCGCCGCGCGCGCTCGGTTCAGCGTGAGGTCGAGCCAGCGTGCCGCAGGGATCAGTTGAAGCGGCTGGGTAGCCTGGTACTCGACGGCCTTGGCAGCCACTAAGCACTGTTTACAGCACGAGACGCGGATCTTCTTGTCATCAGAGAGTAGATACCGACGCGAGCGACACTTGGAACAAACTGGCGCGCCACAGATTTTGCACCACGTCATCGTCTTGGTACTTAGAAACCCTGGCCGTGTCGAGCAGATCGAACAGGAGGCACTCAGAAGCAGTGTGTTGAAATCGTGTCGGAAGATTGGACTGCACCGCATCGCGAGCATCGTGAGCTTCTTCGCCTCGGCGCACACGATGGTCTTGCTCAGTGAGAGCGCAAACTCGGCGGCCGTGCGGCGCGCCAACGCCGACGGAATCCGACCTGATAACGAAAACTCGCCGTTGAAGAAAACGCCGACACGTCCGCGACTGATCTGACGAAACACGATGCGCGTGTGGACTTTGGCGCGCACCGCTGTCTTGCTGCCGAACGGTGGACACACGGAATGGTCGAATGGCTCGGCGACGTGGAAGGCATACCTATCACCATTGCTGTCGTAGTCGATGCCCATGTACTCGAGTCCACAGTTGTCGCGATTGATGACAAGGCTGCCGCCGGGCGTCTCGGCGGCGTGCCATTTGACTGTGAAGGATCGTAGTGGATCGTGGGCGGTGCCGTTCTCAAATACATGGAGCACAGCGCAGTCGAGTGCATTCTCACGCATGAACGACGTAGTCGTCCGCATTTCCTGTGTGTTGTTGTGGTGTAGACCGAGGATGAGGTCGTCTAGCGTGCCTTCAATCGTACCGACGGCCAGTATGGCCTGTGCGTTGCCGGTGCTGCGGCCGAGGAACGAACGCCGCGGCTGGTAGACGGTGAGTCGATCTTTTTCCTTGTACACTTTCCAGCGCTTGGGGTCCACGAACGCGTACTGTGAGGCCATGTACGGCCGCTCTTCACGCAGCGAGAGCTGCACGAGGTCGACCATGAGCTGCTTCCAGCGCTGCGCGTCCTCGCGCGTGCATTGGAGCGGCTGGAAGTAGCCATCGCGCAGGGGAAATGACACATTCATGCTGCGCAAGTAGTTGGTCAATGCGGCGTTTGTTGGTGCCGGTGGATGGCGATTCGTCAGATCGTCGACGTCGTCAATGGGCTAAAGAGAAAGATCCGGTCTAAAATGACCTTGGGGTAGAGTGCGGGCTTTGGCTCGTGGTCACCAGGAAAAAAGATGACACCACCGCGCCTCGGATCACCGGTGTCATCCTTTTTCCTGTGCAGGAGTCTCATTTTAATTACATGTAGACATTTAAAAATGTCTAAATTTTAGACTTTTAGACCTTGTCCTTTCTTTCGCTCGTGGATTTGCTTGTGGAAGTGACGGCCTTGCAAGTCTCCACCCACTGACGTGAGACTCTCACGTCAGTGGGAGAGTGCAATGGAGATGGCGCGGCTCTGCGCAAGCACGCCGAGCCAGCTGTCACGAAACAGCTGGTCCCTGATTGACAGGGAAGGTGACCAACGACCCACCATGGGTCAGACCCGTGGGCCACGGGTCGCCCATGCGAAACATGCTTCAAACAGCCGCACCCGGATCAGATCGGCATCAGATTTGGCTGTTCGGTCGGATCTTGGAAGGTGTGTTGTTGCTTCCCGAACAAAGTGATGGGGGACTCTGCCTGGAATCCCGAGGCAGCTCTCTCTCTCTCTCCCTGTTTCCCATAAGGATTAGATGGCGTTGACACGCGCTGGTAGTTATCTGGTCATGGAGGTTCGTGCCGACTCCGTGCCGTCGGTCGACTTGACGGCGGTTTCTTCCGAAGCGGTCTCACAAGTCACATACTTTTATAGCGAAGCCGGCGCCGGGGACGACCATGAAAGCCTACCAATCGCCATGCCAATGAGTGCATCGCTGCCTCTGAGCCAGCAGTACTCACTTGAAGTTGACGTGGGTCTGATTGCATGCGAGTTGGTCCCTACAGTAGCAGGAAAGTGGCTTATCGCGATCCCTTGTGCAGGCAGATCCACTCAGTCTTCCTCCCTTCCGCATACTAGTATCTCGGTACCACAGCAAAGCTGCATGCGTGATAGGAAGTATTGTATACAATGTACAGCGTGCGGGTCAGTGTTACTGTACGCTCTCTATTTCGTGACCAACCGTTCCTACACAGCCCACAGCAACGACGCACTTGCCCACTTCACGTTAGTTCCACTGCCGCCTGGTGCCTGGCAGTGCGATGGGCGCGCTCTGCTGACGGTCGGGCACGCGCGGCTGCGAGCGGCTGCCTTGTTCCATGATGATGTGGTTCTGTCGGGTCGTGTAGTACGTGTCCTCGGCGAGGCGGCGCAGCTCGAGCATCTGCGAGTACAGATCAGCTTGGTTTGCGGCTGGCTGGCTCCGCACGCCGGCGCTCTGAGTGCCGCTGAATGGAGGCACAGCCACAGGCTCCTTACCGCGAAGATCGTACGCACCGCCTGGCTCCGACATCGTGAATGTGGGTGACATGTGCTCCGTACTAGCCGACTGGCTGTGGAAGCGGTCGGTGGCGGCGATCGCTCGCTGGGCTGGGTCGAGACGGTGGCGTCCAGCTGCCCTGGCCTTGGCGTAGTCGACTTTATCCTCCATCACGTCGTCGCATTTCCGCTGAGGGCGCTGTGAGTGGGAGACTTGGTGTCCTATGACATCATCTTCCGTCGATACTGTGTACGCCATGCTGACGGCACTGTCCGAGACGGAGGTCTCACTCGCCGACCGCGCTCGACTGTAGGCACTCAGCTCGGTCGCATTGTGGCTCAGGTCCATTCGGTCAACATAGGATGCTAGTTCGCGTGCTTGCTTGGCCTCGGCATCCTCAATCACCACGGGACTATTCGCAGCGATCACACACGTCTTGCAGCAGTCGACACGCTGCATATGACCCAGCGGTCCATCGCCCACGAAGACATGTTTGTGTGTGCGGCAGCGTGAGCACACGACTTGGGCACACACGTTGCAATCCAATAGTGTCGTGAGGTTGAAGAGCTTGCTGCGCTTGTAGCACAGTGCACAGGACGTCGGTCGGCTCTTGCGGTTGTAGAGAATAGAATCCCGGTGCGGTCGTTGCGCGATGATCATCTGGGTGAGACGTCTCGCCTCGGCCAGGTCCATCACCTTGAGGATCGCGAACAGCGTGTCCGGCGTCAGCATCGTGGTCAAGAGCTTGGGGATATTGCCCGACGGCTCCACGACTGCCGTCATAAACACCTCCACGACGTTCTCGCTCTTCTGGCGCATCAGGAACTGCACCGACTGCAACGATCGCACACAGTTGCGCTCGGGCATCTCAGGAAAACTTGGCACGTCCACCGATTCATTCAGCAGGTACCCGATGCGCTCACCGCGCTTGTTACGAGTCACACCAGTGTACTCGAGGTACACGGTGTCTCTGTTCTTAATTAGTCGACCGCCGGGAGATTTCTTGACCAACCACTTGTACCCTAGGTACCGCAGTGGATCCTCCGCCGTCGGGCCTTCCAGTGTGCATAGCTGCCTACTGTCAGCCACGTCGCCATGGAGAAACACGTGCACGAGTGCGAGCTCCTCACTGGATTTGGTGACGACCGAGACGATGCCGTTCTCCATGCGCCCGGCCAGCTCGCCCACGAGTCGCATCGACTTGAGCTTGCGCTTGTACTCGCCACCACCGGCGGCCTGGTAGTCTTCCGCGTTGATCTCAAAATCCTCGGCGTCCTCATCGTTTTCCGAGTGCTCGTTCGTGGACATGGGTGTGGGTGAGATGCTAGACGGCGGCATCTTTCGCGAGCCAACGTTACGCTCCCGGTACAGCCGCGTGGCCTCACGTGTGGACACCAGCTTCCAGTGGCGTGGGTCCACCACGCCGCGCTCCTGCTCGTGAAAGTACTCGTACTCGCCCATCGCTTGCGAGAGCAGCCGCTGCATCTGAAGCTTGCGGGCGGCAGCCTCCTGCGGCGTCGCGTGGACGCGGGGCAGCTTGGCCCGTGGCACTGGAAAGTCGGAACCCATGCTGTTGGATATGGAGGGAGATGATATTGGCTTGCAGCCACAGCACAGTAGGTATGGAGGCAGCCACTGGCAGTCGAGAAGTGAGTGCTTAGCGGTGGTCTCTCTACAGTTCCGCACAACAGCAAGAGAAGAATCTAGCGATCCGATGGCCATGCACGCAGCAGCTCGCGTGCTCCACACGCGTGTCGACGTGACGAGAATGTGCGGCGGTCTGTCCGCACAGTGGACCAGGAGTTGAGGCTGATGCGCATCAAAACATCTCTTACTTGATTACCATATTATACTTGATATGGATTTATACCGTTCACCTAAGCCTAATAATTGCAATTCATTGCGCTGATTAGAGCAGGGTATGTGTTTTTATATCCAACAAACAGGCGGATCCCACCAAGAAGATCGCGACAAATCATCACCTGCCGGCTCATCCGTTCTTCCTTGGGACTCCCAATGGGAGTCCCAAGTTGGCCCAACTGTTGGGACGCGAGAACAGGAACACGTCCTGTCTGTTTGTCTGCCCAACCTGCTCGAGTCTACAGTCTCTAGAGTGAAGTGTACTCTACAGTGTACGGTACAGTATTGTAGGCTGTGCATGATGCTGATTGCCGTCATGCCTCGGTCAGGTCTGCCTACAGCTCTCGGTTCAGCAGGTTTGGCTACACTGCTGCAATACAGTACAGTATACACATTGTACACCACACACGTCAGCGAGCATGCAACCTTTGAATCAAAGGTTGCACTACGGCATCAAAGTTTGATGCCGTGTGAGCATGAAGATTGCATACAGTAGAATATCAAAAAATGCCGACGTCAGAGTACCGGTAGGGTCAAACCCTCTGAGTCGTGTAGGGTTTATACACAGGGTTTAGGGTTTAAGGGTACAGGGCAATGGGTAAAAAGACCTCTCGGTGTCTTAGTATCGGAGTCCGTCAGCATTTCGTCGGCATGTCGGCACCGTCATGACATAGTAGTAGCCTGCATACTGAATTTGATGAGGTCGTGGCTGGCTGGAGAATACAGTGTAACGTTATTAATAGGATACGCACGCATAGATAACTAACTGTACACGACGCCGTCCTCGGCAGTGTACTGTACGGTTCGGTTTGGACGGCCGCGTGGCGATGCCTCATTGTCGCATACGTCGGCTGAGAATCACAGATCGATGCCCGCACAGTCCAGTCCGTCGTGGTTGATGGGTCCCATGATGGGAGTCGCCTACAGTATCTGACCAGTCTGACAGGGCTGAGCAATCGGATGACACGTGACGATGCGTCCTGTACATGTAGGTGGAGGATGACTTAACTTACGGTATAATACAGTACATGTATGGCTCGAATCTAGACAACGATCGACACTACACCACTCACTCGACAGCTCGTTTCAATGCGCCGCAGTGCCCTTTTAACAAGCAATCTCTGGCTCAACCAGACCAAAATTATCGATTTTTACCGGTCCCAAAATAAAATTAAATCCGGAATGCATCCAATTTTGGCGGAAAAGTGTGATCTAGGGAAGCATATGCCGAAGAACCCCATTTTGATGTCAAAACAGTTTGATTTGTGGGTTTAAAGCGGTCAAATTCCTTTTTTTACTTTTTACCCTACCCCTTTTGGGCTATTTTGGGTCGAAAACGCCTAATTTGGGGAAAACCTCTGTAAATGTGTACACAAACGGGCCGATTTTGGAAAACTCGTCAACTTTGAGCGGCGATATCGTGGCTTCCACTGATCGAAACCTGACGATTACACCGCCAATCTTCCTCTTTTATCGTATAGAGTGGGGTTGCTTCAACTCCGATAACTCTTGCTGCATTCCGGATTCAATTTTTTTTCGATACAGGTACTTTCCGTTCTGGTTGAGTCAGAGACTGGTTGTTAACGTGGTATTGGAGCCGTTTTAACAAAATTATAATATTAATATTAAAACACACTGTCGGACACAGCGGCCAGCAGCGTCGCCACAACCACCACTTCCCATAACAAACCAACAACCTCGCAATCGATGAAGATTGTGTGGCGATCAGTACAAGTGTCTAGCGGGGACGCGACCTGGCGTGCTCTGCTGCTGCTGACGAGGTGCCTGGGCACCCTGCTCCATTAAGAGGTGGTTCTGTCGCGTGGTATAGTACGTGTCCTCGGCAACACGCCTCAGCTCCATCATCTTCGCCAAGAATGCCTCGTGTGTGGAGGCTGAGCTCGCTGCGGTAGTATTTGTAGTAGTAGACTCAGTAGTAGGCGGTAGGTTGACGCGTTCCATGTCCTGTAGGCCAACAGGGATCGACGTACTGGCCCTCGGCTCAGTCGCAGACACGCTACGGGCGATAGGTAGAGCCGCGCCTGCTGTGACCAAATCACCACGACGCCGATCGAATGGCTGGGCACCACGAACACTGCCAAAGATGGATGCTCCACTAGGTAGATGTGTGATCGACGGACCACCAATGCTGTCGTCCTTGTATCGTACAGCGAGCGACTTCTTGACCAACACGTCACCATCATCAGCCAACGGTAACCACACTGGCAGTGCCTCCACCACGGACGAATCACTTGACGAGCGAGGCCGAGAACCAATACTGTTGGTCGTACGAGCCACGTAGAACTGGGACGCGGGGTTGACGTGCACTGGGGTCCGACTCGAGGCCGGTCGTGCTCGATTCGCAGCTATCACACACGTTTTACAGCACTCGATCCGATGGAGACGGCCGAGCAGACGCTCACTCACAAACAGGTGCTTGTAGGTCCAACAACGATTGCACACCTGCTGGCCGCAGACATTGCAGTCGAGCAAGGACGTGGTGTTGAAGAAGCGGCTACGCTGGTGGCAGAGCGCACACGCCGCCGACTTGTTCTTGCCGTTAAAGAGCTGCTCCTCTCGTGCTTGGTGGTGCGCCACGATCATCTTGGTCAGGCGTCGCGTCTCGGCCAGCCCCATCACTTTGGTCACCCCCATCACCGTGTCCGCCGTGAGTATGGTTGTCAATGGACGTAGGATCCGACCAGCGGGTTCGACCACCGCCGTCATGAACAACTCCACGATGTTGTCACTCTTTTGACGCACGAGAAACTGCACCGATTGCAGCGACCGCACACAGTTGCGCTCAGGCAGCTCTGGGAACCCTGGTACGTCGACGGATTCGATCAGCAAGAAGCCAACGTCTTCACCGCGCTTGTTCTTGATGATCCCTTGCCGCTCCAGGTACACCGTGTCTCTGTGCTTGACAAAGCGCCCACCGCCAGGAGACCGCTTGACGAACCACTTGTACCCGAGGAAGTGGAATGGCTGCTCACGCGTCGGCCCTTCCATCGTGCACAGCAGTTGGGTATCGGCCACGCTCTCATGCAAGTACATGTTGACCATCGCGAGCTCCTCCTGGTTCTTGGTCTGCACTGCGAACACGGCATTCTCCATGTACCCTGTGAGCTCTCCGACCATGCGCATGGATTTGAGTCGTCGCTTGAACTCGCCACCGCCTGCTGTCTGTGACGAGGATTCATCGCACGCTGCCAGGTCAAAGTCGGCACCATCATCGTCGTGTTCGACTGAGTTGTCACTGCCCGAGTGCGAACTTGTCGGCGCCAACGAGTTGGTAGAAACACCTGAGCCGACGTGGCACTCGCGGTATAATTTAGCACGCTCCTTGGTGGCCACGAGCTTCCATCTAGTTGGATTCATGTGGCCTTTGTCCACGTCGCGGAAGGTATCGTAGTCGTCCAGCGCCTGCATCAAGATGCGCTCCATCTGCACGCGCGCGCGGCATATTCTTGCGGCGTGACTGCTATGCGTGGCAACTGGGAGCGCGGCACGCGGAAGTCGCCGCCCATACTGTATATGACGTGTATGTGTGTGGTATAATGCGTCGCGTCACTCGGATCGAGGAATAGGTCGGTCCTAGCATTACCTACAGTAGTGGAGAGGGTACCATACAGGTATAGTACTGTACAGTACTGTATGGGGAGCGATCGGTGGTGATTCAGCAGCTCAGAGTTGGACCGGGAGGAAAGGCCAGCGTCATGGATCTGTTGCAGGAGCAGCGATACGATTCGCTCCTTGGCGTGATGGCGCGAGACTCATCAACGTCATTGATGCAGCAGCACTGCTGCATCAATGACGTGCTGAGCAGCTGGACGGGCAGGGCAACCGGTGACCACTGCGCGAATCAAATATCACGAAAAATCATTTTTATCACTAAATACAGGTAATTTACGGTAGGTATCCGATATTTTTTATGCACATCAATGCCCAGGTATTCGATATTTATAAGAGTGTCATCGGTGGTGGCGCCGCCAGGCTGGCGCTGTGCGGCGAGGCACCACACCCTGAGTGATGAGTTTCGACGAGCTTCCGGAAAGGCGACCATGTTTCCTGCCCGCTTTGTGGTCGGATTTTGATTTGCCAATTGGATACTGTACAGTGCACAGGCCGAGGGACCATTGTGCGAGTGGCCATTTATTTATTTATTTATGTGCTGTAAACGCCGGTCGCGCTCGGGGCGGGCTGTGTCGCGGCCCCACAAACCGGACGACCAGGGGTCGAGCGGCGGCTGCGGCTGAGCGTGCGAGTGGCCAGAACATTGCGATCCTACACTGTACACTGTACAGTGTAGGATC
>JAADXF010000380.1:0-20714 GCA_023337575.1 Pythium chondricola | reverse complement strand
GATGGGAACGGCGTGGACACGTTGGTATCGAGCAGCAGCACGCGGCTGAGTTGTGGTGAGGATTGTGGTGTAGGTGCCGCCGAGAGTGGCCAGTCTAGCAGTGTGGAGTTACGTATCTCCAACCAGATGAGGTTGGGGAAGCGTGTGATCTGGTCGGGGATCGTCAGGCTGGGACAATTGGCGAAGGCCAGCGTGCGGAGTGCGAGTGGGTGCACCATGACCAAGCGATCCACAATCGCCTGGTGACTGTTGTGTGGGAGGAGCCCGCAGTCGACGTTGAGTACTGCACACGGTGCATCGGCCACGATCCAATGCTCCATGAGGATGCTGCATCCGGGCAACGCCGCTCGACCGCGCTTTCGCTCCCCGAGTAGAACCAGCAGGAGTGCGCCTAGCCCGTACGCCAAGAAGCCCCCATGAAGCAGCATCAGCCCTCGTGATCGCGTTTGCGTTTGCATTTGCATTTGCATTTGTGGCAGGGGAATGAACGTCGACAGTGGGTCCGACTGTACCGCGTGTTGGACCTTTCGGAAGCCGCCGCTGCGTCGCTGAGGCACGTGCTTGATGGACGAGAGGTTCAACGCGATGCTGGCAGAGGGCAGCGCTCGCGCGAGGATCGTGTCTATGTTATTGGTGGCAAAGTATCGGTACCCGCTGCCAACAAGGAACACCCAGACGGGATCAAGTCGTCGCGGCTCGGCGATGAGCGTTCGGTATTCAAAGTACACGATGTACGGCAGCGCGATGGACGAGACAAAGTCCAGCACGACGTCCACGAGCAGACAGAGCACGACACGTGTTGCGCGGTGGTTGGCGTGGCCAAAGAGCGCGTAGATCAGCGGCGTCGACCAGCAGTTGATCAGAAGCACCGCCAGCGACGAGTACCAGACCACGGGATTGACCACGTAGTAGAAGTTCTGGTACACGAGCATGCTTCCCCAGAAGATCTCGTACAGCTCTTTGGCGTGGAACGTGCGCTCAAAGTGCTTGCCGCGGATGCCGTACGCGTCGACGAATGCCGTGAGACTGGCGGAGGATCGACGCTGATAGCAACTTGACGTTGGCTGCAAGTGACTCGATGAGTCGCGACGACTTGAGTGGGTCGACCAGCACCAGCTCCCTCGCCCGGATCGAGGACCGGAGCATGGAGACCAATGAGTACACTTGATAGAGGCAAAAAATGCACCCGCCGACGAGCGCGATGCTAAAGTATTCGATACGGTAGACATCACCGATGGCACGCAGACTGGCCTTGCCCTCCACGGGAGATCGGATCATGCGTACTTGCGAGAACGCGGCGCGTGCGACTGCCACGCCGTGTGTGGCATGGAGCGTGAAGATGAACAGCCACGCGACGCGAAAGGCTGTGGCCGAACACTCGCAGACAAAACCGTGGTCAGGCGGTCGCGTCAGGTATTGCAACGACGTCCGCACCCGTTGCGAGGCTCGGTGGCTCAGCGTAGTGGCCGCATGCATTGTCGTCTCGTCCAGTGACGCGCGAGGCAAGTATAACAGGTACTATAATAGAACCTGTAGCCATTTTCAGTGTCTTACACCTAGGTGCTACTTTTTTGCTTGCCTGAGTCGATACTACTGTAGTACTCCCCAACGGCACGACGAGCTCCTTACTATACTACGTAGTAATACTTAGTAGGTAATACTGCGATGATAGATATGCAGGTCACGATGTACCACCCTACATACAAAGTTGTCAAATAGGAACAGTTCTATTGCATGGTATGGTAGTAGTCTACAGTGTAGTCGTCAGGCGGCGCGGTAGAGCGACGCGGGCTCGTGCTGGGAGAGCAGCATCGCCGACGGAGCGTGGGTGTCGACGCCGTGCGCAATAAATACGGGAGCATGGAGGTCTTCATGGAAGTACTGGTGGGCATCGGCAATACCGGTAGTCGCGTACAGGCGGTTGTACTCGTGCTCGTGCTTGAGCGCTTTGTAGTGATGCCACTTGGACGCCGCGTAATCCACCGCGCACACAAAGGAACCGAAGCCGATGGCGCTCTTGGCCATCGCACGTGGCCCCAGCGGAGCGTGGAGCAGCGCCGCAAACACTGGCACAGCGATGAGCACGCTGGAGCGCGAGTAGTCGCGGCGAACGTCTTGCACCGCAGCGACTGTGAGCTTGATGCCAACGATACCGAACGCCGCGGATGCAGCGAACGCCGGGACGAACGGCAGCGTCTTCCGCACTGCGCGCTGAAGAGCAGGCGCGAGGTGGCGGCTCTTGATGAGGCGGAACTCGCGGACGGCAAAGACACCCGACATGAACACGGTGGTCGCCATCATCGTGGTCGCGTCTTCCTCGAGGAAGCGCTGCACGCGCTGTTGCAGCGACTGCGCGGATGGATGATGCTGCGCCATGCTCGCTTGTTGGTCCACGGCGGTGGTACGTGTATGCAGACGTGCACTGGGTTGACACTTTGTTGGTTCTGCCACGCACTGGAGCTTCTGAGTTGATCCGTGATCATCACTCCTGTTGCGTGACGCAATCGGTTTTTTTAAACCGATGGAAGTACCGGCTGGTTGCAAACGTTAAGAACCACGATAGTCTCAGCACCAACATTCCATCTAGTTTTACCACCATTCCGAGTCGGGTCCAAAAACCGCTGGAACTCGTATAACTGTCAAACTACATGTATGTGGGAAACACGAGCGGCTTGTGGAGCCTCTACATCGCTGAAATACTGTTAAAACACATACCCTCTAACCTGATATTCCATAACACTATATCATATTTCGCAGGTCACCGCCCTCGACACAAACCACCGCAGGCGGTG
This sequence comes from Pythium chondricola, assembly GCA_023337575.1. NCBI lineage: Eukaryota > Oomycota > Peronosporomycetes > Pythiales > Pythiaceae > Pythium > Pythium chondricola. The sequence continues at coordinate 17,922 of JAADXF010000380.1, read as the reverse complement.
CGTCGGTCGCTGGCCGAGGCAAAGAAGCCAGCGGTGAGCAGCGTGCCGAAGCAGAGTGACGAGGCCCACGGTCACGCAACCATGAGCTATGATTCCTTCACAGCGTCAACCAGCTACCACACGTCAATTTCCAGCCATGCCGTCGCCACGGGTGCCCCACGATTCTCCGCCGCGTCGGCGTCGGCGCCCGTCGCTCGCGAAGGTAGGTACACAGTGCTTTCGGACCACCTCGTTTTTCATGCGACGGCTATCTGAATGGCTCCATGTCACCCCCGTAGGCTCCGTGTCGTTCCTACGCCGTGTATTAGCGAACAAAACGACGCTGCCCGAGAGCTACGTCGCCATCATTCGCGAGTTCCTGCAACGCGTACGTGGTGCATACATACATGACTCGATGGGAAGCCACCTTCTTCCATGCACATATACTCACGCACTGTGGAACCAAATAGATCGATCACCTGCGCAAGCCGATGGCGCGGTACCCCACGCGCTTCGAGCACGAGTACGACGAGCTCTGCGCGAGTATCGACGACGCGCCGTGGTACCAAGACGCGCTGACCGTGCAGACCAAGCACACGCTCGCCAAGAACCGGTACCGCGACGTGCTGCCGTTTGAAAAGACTCGCGTGCGGCTTGCAAACCCACTCGACAAGCGGGCGGGCGACTACATCAACGCCAACTACGTGGACGACGCGTACATTGCGTGCTGCGCTCCGATCCCCACCGCCATTCGAGATTTTTGGCACATGGTGTGGCAGTCCGACGTGTTCGTGGTGCTCATGCTCACCAACTTTGTCGAGCGCGAGCGAATAAAGGCCGACTTGTACTGGGACTCGCGTGGCAACGCGGTCGAATTCGACGGTGTGTTGGTGCAGCTGATCCACGAACAAGGACAGTCGGCGGCCCAGGGCTTCATCGTGCGCAAGTTCAACGTGTGGACGTCGACGTGTGCGTCGCCGCGCGTCGTGCTCCACGTACAGCTGACCACATGGCCAGACCACGGCGTGCTGCGTGACTTTCGCGTCATCGCGCCGATGCTCGAGCTCGTGAATTCGTACCGAGACAGCGCGGCCGGGTCGCACCCTGGCGTCCACGCTCGCATCGTGGTCCACTGCAGTGCTGGCATCGGCCGCTCCGGCACGTTCATCGCGATTGACGTGATCTTGCAGCTGCTCCACGCTGCGTTTGCGGCGTCGATCGCTGGCGCAGCCACCGATGGCGAGGCGCTGCTGCGCCAGGCGCTAGACGTCCGGGCAGTCGTGCACCGACTGCGAATGCAACGGCCTGGGATGGTCCAGACGGGGGTGAGTCGGAGTCCCTAGCGATTGATGACACGAATGACCTGATGCTACTAACCTCGTGCGGTGGATCCATCGGCAGGAGCAATACGAGATGATCTACCGCTACGTCGCCGCCGTCCTGACAAACCAGCAGCCCTGGTAAATTTAATACTACTGTAGTAGTAGCCACGTCGTTCCTCGTAATTGTAGAAACATTTCATGTCCTTTTTGCAATTATTATGAGGATGTTTGTAACTGTTCCATCGAGAATGTGTTCAGTCAACGTTCGTAACCAACACCCAACTCCCCATCTCATCATCGACAACGTCCTGCCTCACCCAGCCAAGAAGATGGAGGCGATCACGCGCACTTCCACCGCGAACACTGCGACCAACGAGGCGCAGGACGTCGCGACGCATTCACACTACAGCCCCCCTTCTCCCCCTGCAGCTTCCAACAGCCCAAATCCGTCCGTGCTGGTTGCTCCTCATCCACCGACGCCGACACTGGCCCGCGTGCGGGCGTGGCTTCGCCTCAACGCCGTGCAGCGCGTGTTCTCGGCGGCGGTGTTGGTGCCGCTGGTTACGATCTTCCTCTGGCAGTCGCCAGCATTCGCCACGGCCACGGTATGCGCACTGATCCAGAGCGTCTGCTGCTACGAGTTTGCGTGGCTGGCCCACCGCATCCACTGCCGATTCTTGCAATCGCTCCAGCACGATTTGCAGCCACCCGAATCGCCCTCCACGTCGCCGTCGCAATCGATCCACGTGGAGCCATTCTTCCCACCGACAATGCGTTCCGACGACCACGAGGTGGCGATTCTCCAGCGCAGCAACCACTCGTTCGACCAACAAAACACCAGCGCCGCCATCGCCACTCGACCACCACCTCCTCCTCCGCCGCCGCCGCCGCCTCCTCCTCCTCTGTCCGCTGCAGACGATGAAGTAGACGACCAACCGACAGAGTACGCCGTCACCGGCCTCGCGAGGTCTCTCCCACTTGCACTACCCGCGGACTCGCCCTCCCATCGGCTCGTCCGCGAGTGGATCGTGGCCGTCGGCGTCTCCACCGTCGGTGCCGCCGTCTCGGTGTCCGTGTTTCTCCACATCATCGTGCCCTTGATGCCGCAAGTACGCGCCACGGAATTCTTCGACTCGCACGTGTTCTACGCCCTCTCGACCAGCTTTGTCGGCGGCCTCTGCGCCTGCTTCACGCCCAATTGGCGCTACGCCGCGGTCGTGTTTGTCGAGGATCTTGCGTTCACCGTGCTCACCGTGCACTCGACCGTGTGTCCAATCAATCAGTTCAGCTGCGCGCTAAGTTTCGAGCCCGTGCAGGTCACGCTCGTGTCCATCGGTTTGCTGCTGGTGCTCCGCCTGGCCACGAGCCGGTCAGGCGCCGAGGCGTTCCTGCTCTTTGGGCTCGATGCGCTCGGTTTCGTGTACGTCGTGGGCACACTCAGCGTGCTGGTGGCGTTCGTGGACGACGACAAGCGCACGCTGTACCGCAAGTTGCTGATCGTGCTGCTCTACGTCACGTGGGCCTCGGACACGGGCGCGTACGTCACGGGCAAGCTGCTGGCGATGGCGCGGTACCCGTACTACCACCCACTGGCGGCGCATCTCTCCAAAAACAAAGACTACGAAGGCACGGTCGGTGCCGTGCTTTGGGGCATCGTTGCCATGTTCATCGCGTCGAATCTGCTGGACGTGGCCGGCACTGCGGTGACCAAGATTGGGTTTACGGTGGTCGGTGTGATCGTCGGACGGGTGGGCGACCTCTTTGAGAGTCTGCTCAAGCGCGCGGCAGGCGTCAAGGACTCGGGGGCATTGATCCCAGGCCACGGCGGAGTGCTGGACCGCATCGACGCGCTCATGTTCATCACGCTCGTGTTTGCGCGGTACTACGCGATCGTGCTCGGCACCGAGTGACGTCATGATGCCTGCCATTGCACTTGACTCCATCCCGTCTCCCGTTCAGTGCACCAGGGTGATGAACGTGGCCACGCATCGCACACCACAAGACTACCCACGTCTGCGTTATGCTAGCTGGTGCCGCGGCATCGCTCGACACTCGCGGCAGCCGAGGATCCTATCGTTTGTGGTTGTCCACAGCGCACGAACGCGTGATCGTGCGACTCGCGTCACGTGAAGATTCTATCGCCGGATAAGATGTGGATGGCTGCATGTCAAGACACGCGAAGTGACATCGACCAGCTCGTGCGTGTCGATAACCCACTCAGTCTCGCACGAAGAATAGCTCGGGCCGTCCACACACCGAACGCGTTCTCGACCGAGTACCAGTCGATTCTTTTCCTGACGTCCGTCAACGTGGAGCAAAAACACCGACGCAAGCGCTGTCTTTGACCGGTGAAGTCGCTTATGGATTCCACGTTACGTTGACACCAGCACCAGCCACTATCCTCGCCTACAATCGCTCGTCACACGAGTTCAAGGCCACGCGTCGATCACCTGGGTTGTTGCGAAGACCCCAGCCATTCGCGATGCAGTTGCCAAGTTTGGAGTCCACGGGATGTACTTCCACGCAGCGATTGACACGCGCAAGACAGTCGAGATCGCCACGCAGATGTACCAACTCGTGCGCGTGAGCTACTCGGTTGGGGAGCAGTGGATCAACATACTCGCAGTGTCGATCGTCGTGCTCAATTGCTGGACCACGCCCCTGCTTGACCTCTCGCTACACCACAACGAGCCACTACGTCGAGGAGTTTGCCTTGCGGTCGACATCATGCTGGATCCATTGGCTTCCACGGCTGTGCCCTTCTTGGTATTCGCCACCTACCGTAGTAAGCTGCCCAGGATGGACTGGTACGACCCACTCTGGATCATGGACGCCGGCAATGATCTGCTCTATTTCCACGTCAACACGTGGTTGGATTTGTTCTCACGCTTGCTCCCAGCAATCTCCGTGACCGGTTGCATGAACAACATCCGCAAACTCGTCGTGCGGCAGCCTCCCAGCTCGTCCACGTGATCTTCATCCTGAGGGCCTCGCAGTGTGTGTCGTGAGTGCAGTTGCCCAATACGGACCACACCTGTCGCCCGTCGTACCAGGCTGCTTCAAGTCGACGCGCCCGTGGGTCGTGGCCACCGACAAGTATCCATGTGCAGTGCTCGAGGTCAATTGCGGAACGATGGTTGATCTATTGGATGCGGCGATCGAGACGAAGCTGAACTCTATCCACTCGTCCACGCTCTCGGCGCTCATCTTCGTCCACTGTCGCGAGCTGCGGATACCAAAGGACATCGCATCGTTCCCAAGCCTGCTATGGCTGGAGGTGTACAACTCGACCATCGTGGACTGGTCCGACAACGCAGCATTGACATTGACACACCATTCTCGCCTCCGTCGCTTGCTCACCGTTCGGACAGACCTCTCCACACTGGCTGGCGAGCACATCGTGTCGAGAATGCTCGGAGGGATCGACGCAACCTCTCCACCGCCAACCCTGCTGGATATCGCGATCGTTGGGACCGACTTGTCGTTTTTCGCAACTGGGCCGTCCACCGAGAGCACGCCACGAGCGCTGCATACGCTGGTACTCGAGCATTGCAACCTCACGAGTATCCCGACCGCAATAGCCCAGCGACGCCTTGATGGCAAGTACTTGTCCGTGGCGCACAACCCCATCAACAATGGCGGCGTGAACTTGAGTCTCTCATCGGCATCCGTGGTGAATATCGAAACGACGCAGGTGACGGAGTGCTCGTTGGGTTGGAAGCCACCACCGTTGACCCTGTACGCGTACGATTCGCCTTTGTGTCAGGAGACGGCTGATGTGCGGCAGGAAAAGTGCCCTAGGACCACCGTGGCGTGCGATGATGCGTCGGCGACCGAGTTTTCACTCGCAGCGCACGATCTGTGGCGATCTTGGTCGTTGCCCTTGCCAATTCCTGCTTCTCTCGGAGCCACAAGGACAAACACGATAGCGTCAGCGTACTTAGGATACTACAATTCAAATGTCTATAAGCAAATGCAGTACCTCAAAATGGCCAGGCACCCCCATGTTCCATAAATACACCGTCACTGCGAACCTGCACGATGCAGCCCCGACGAAATGCACTTGCACTCGGACATAAGGCCTCCAATGTCGTCGAGTGCTGCTGCTGCTGCTGCTTGCCCTCCTCCCGCACTAGCTGAACGCAAGACGCTCAGCTCTCGAGTCCAGCGAAAGCCTCCTTGTGTCTTCGTTTCCCTTCGCCAGTATCGACTGGCATGGGTGCTTGTTCTCATGTTCCACGTGATCCACGGGAGTCTCCTGGCGCGAGCAAACTACTCCATGATTCGTACAGTCTTGACCCCCCTCCGTACAACTACATACCTGCTCGCGGTTGGCATCGAGTTCAACGTGTCAGTCATGTACATCAGCATCATAATCGCTGGCTTGGTCATCCTGGTGCATGGCATCGAAATCTGGCGCATGGTTCGCGGTTCCATCGCCACCAGGAGTCTCCAGTTGATTCGGTACGAGCTGTCCAAGCCGCCTCCACCATGGTGTAAGGACCGCCGCATGTCGAGCGTCTTCGTCGCGAAGCGGCTCCTTCAGCAGTTCAAGTGGCTCTCCGGGACGTGCAGCCCGTACTTCGAGATATCGTACCACGCACGAGAGGCCTTCGAAATCGCGCTGCGGACAATCCAAGCTTACCGAGTGAGCTACATCGTCGCGCACGTGTGGGCGAACCAGCTAGCGACCACCATCATCGTGCTCAATTGCTGGTCATCACCACTCCTGTACTGGATATACCGCAACGACCACGCCAAGCGACGGCTCAGTTGCCTCATGGTCGATGTCGTGCTGGACTTCACCACGTCCTTGCTCATCCCGTACTCGATCTACGCCCAGTACAAATGGCTTCTCAACGATGGGGACATCTACGATCCGGTTTGGACGCACCAGATTGCAAACGACATCCAGCAGTTCACCAACATGTCGCTCTTCGACATCGCCTTCCGTTTGTCTTCGGCAATCACGATGATGCTCTCGCTCCAAACCATCCAGGCACTTCTTCGAAAGAGAGAGTCGTCGACGACTGCAATCACACCTACGGCAGCGACCACCATCACGTCTTCGGCATGGCCCTCCGCTCTCGCGTCAACGAGGAATCTCAATGGCGTACACGTACTGCGTCGTACAAAGCGCTTCGTCGCGGTCGCTCACCTCCTCCTCTTCGCCCACGGTGCGGTCGTAATCGGATGCTACTTTGCAGCCTCGGCACGCGCAGCTGACAGCAGGGCTGTTCCAGGCTGTCGTCTGTCCATGCGGAAGTGGTTCACGTCGAAATATCCGTGTGCTGTGCTTGAGATCAACTGCCACGCACGAAGTATAGCTGGGACTGCTGATGAGTTGGGTGCAGTGCTCGAGAAGGTGGACCACGACGCTCTTGGTGCACTGATCATCTCACACTGTCCCTCGGTAGAGATGCCCAGGGCCATACTCGACTACCAATACTTGGCATGGCTAGAAGTATACAACTCGACATTGTCGCGGTGGCCTGCTTCTGCTCGACCCGTACACGCGACAAACCCGTACTTGAGCCGAGTTCTCTTGATCCACGTGAACATCACGTCAGCTGAGCCGTTCCCGTCGGGGCTGCTGCCTGCGACTGCTGCCGATTATCCGCGCGCACTTCGCCAGTTCTTCTTTGTCAACACAAACGTGTCGTTGCTTCCCTCCAACCTCCACCGATATTGGAACACGAAGGTCGTCGACTCGATCATCATTGAAGACTGTGGGCTGACTACTGTGCCCAGCGAGCTGGAGGCGTTCTCGTTTGCTCGATTGTCACTCGCGAGCAACCACATCGAGCGAGTCCCACCATGGCTCTTCACACCGCGTCAGCCGTACATTGCGTTGTCGCTCGCGGTGAACCCCATCTCGGTGCTTCCTGTCATCAACACGACCTCGGTGGGACCAATATTCACGCCACTGGCGTTCAGTTCGGCGACGATCAAGGGTCTCCACTTCGAGTCTACCCAGGTATCGAGCTTACCAGAGTACCTTTCGAAGGCTGGAGTGTGCAATGATGTGAATCTCTTCGCGATAGGGTCTCCTCTTTGAGCTAACGATGGTCTCACCGCCCACAAGTGCTCCCGCAGCAGTACGCACTGTGCACCCGTTCCGTTGGTCCCTTCTGACGGTCGCTTGTTCCCCATCGCCGTCCACGAGTCACGGCGTCGACCAGATCCGCCTTCCTCGTTCTCACAGGACGATGAGCTCGCCCTGGGCCTGGGTGCGTACTGATACTGTAGCTGTTCCAGTCTCCATCAGCACGCAGGGCAATGGGGTGATTATAACCTATTAAAATACCGTCGACGCGCTTGAAGATCTTTGCGTTCGTGAGCTGCCATTCCCCTGGTGCAGACTCCACAAGGATCAGAACGGAGTTGTTTACGAACACGAACAGTATACACATATACAAGAAGCGATAGCATTATGAAAGAAAGGAAATTTTTACGTGGTGGTCGCGATGCGGCGACGTGGCGCAGACGAGCGCGCTTAATACTTTGGATCCACCGCACGGACCCAGTTCTAATGTGGTGCAGTACAGTACAGTACGGTACAGAACAGTACACACGTCAGTCCGTCTGCACTCTATAGTAGAACACCACCGTCGTCACACAATCGCACCTTGTAGTCGGGGTTGTACTGGAACTGCGCGGCGTCGAGGAAGAGCAGATCCACCAGCAGGATCAACGAGAGGAAGATGACGAGCGTCGCCTGCCATGCGCACACCGTCAGCTCATCGTTCCGAAGGGATCCACACACACACACATAAAATAAAACTCACCCACGGAATCCACGCGTCGTTCGCGGCCGCGAACGCGATGAACGTGAAGAACACGATCACGAGCAACTGGAGCTTTTGTCGGTAGTTGTAGAACCACATCGTGTGCGCGTGTCGGAGAGGGCGGTCTGGAGGCAAGGAATCAAGTCTCCCTATTACGAGGTGCTGCTGCTGCTGATCGCTTCCGCGTTTCCCTGCTCGCGTTGGTTTCCTTCCTTCCCCTCCCTCAGAAACCTGATAGTAGCATTTCATTGGCTGAAAATAGTCAAACGATTTTGGCCAATGGAAATACTTCAGTGATTGGATTGGATGAAAATAGTATGGTTTTCTTCGCTTTTTTATTTGAATTGGAAACCCGCCAAACGACGAAGCGATTGATCACCATGATACTCCGTACGCCCCCGCGCGGCACGGCGCCACCCGCCCGCCCGGTGTCTGCGATCCCTCCACCCACAGCGCCATCCACGCTCTCATCCTCTTCCTCTGCTGCTGCTGCCTCCTCTTCCCAGACCAGCACTGCTGCACCGACGACTGCACCAGTGCACAAACCAACCGAGATTGTTGTACCTCCTCGTGTCGTAGCTCCTTTCGCACCGCCAGCGGTCGAGCCGGAGCTCAAACCGAGCGTGCGCATGGGCAGAATGCTGCAGACGATCAAGAAGGCGCTGGATATGTCGGTGGGCGGTGCATCGACGATCAACTTGCACTCGTTCTTCGAGGCCGAGTGTCGAGACGACCCGGAGATGCTGGAGCAGCTCTTCGCGCTGCCCACGAAAGCAAAAGCACCACAACCGCCACCAACAGTCGAACAGCAAGACCAGTACGCCGGCGAACTGAGTGCACAGACACTGCAGACGCTGCGCCAACGAATCGAAGGTGCCTTCCAGGAACTATGTTCCAAGCACGAGATCAACCTCCAGCTGACACTGCTCGAGGACACGATCAATGAAGCGCATAAGGCGCGCATCCACGAGCTGGCCAGTAAAGAAGTCGAGTGGGTATCCTAGCCATGCGTAGTGATGATTGATGCCCATGTATTCTGATTAGGAGGTGTGTGAACAGAGTGGCGAAGCGCAAGGCCGAGGAAGACTTGGATGCACCTCACGACAGCACCCGTGTCTCACCCGAGGAGATGATCCGCGCCGAGCGGATCCGAGTGATGGAGGCAGAGAAGAAGCAGCTGGAGGCGCTCGTGAGCCAGCTCCAGATGAAGAAGGACGAGCAGCAGACGCGGCTGGACATCAAGCGCGAGATGGCGACCAACATGATCTACGACCTGCACCAGGTTACACAGCACATGCACGACGCGACAGCACTCGCTCAGGACTACTCGCGTCCCCAGTGAGTGTGATCAAGCACTGTGATCTGCCTTCCCGTACAGTATGCTCTGTTCCCGGTATATTCATCATCATCTATTATCGCGTGACCTATTTTTTCGTGTGGAAGAATGATTTTGCTGCCTCCTGGATCACCTGCCTCGACATGGCCATGCTCTGTTGCGACGCCATCAGCTCACGACGCAGCTCTTCCACCGATGTACCATTCTGGAGGTTGCTCACGAGCGACTGGATGATCTGCTGGTCCATCGCGGACGCGTGGGAGCTGCCCTTGCGACTGTGTGATGCGCCATCCCCACTGGCGTCAGCAGAGGACGGAGTGGAATCCCACTCGCTGTGCTCTCGCATCGAGCCCCGCCTCTCACTACCCGGCTGCTTCTTCTTCGGCTGTGGTTTTGCGGATGCTCCATACGCGCTTGACTTGACCGTCTTGTTCTTCTTCTTGTCTTTGCCATCGACTTTGCTACTCGTACTGCGAAGACTGCCTTGCTTCTGCAGGGGAAGATCCTGAGGCACACGCGGACCGCCGGTAGCGCTGCTGTACGACGCATCACGCCTGAGGAGACCAATGCGCTTATCAGCGTCTCGATGTTGCTGCTCCTGATCGCCCTCGACGTCGTCATTGTCATCGTCCAGTGACACGCGTTGGATCTTCTCCGCGTAGGCGAACGCCTCTTGCAGCAGCTTGGGATCAATCGTCCGTGAACCGGCGCCTCCGTGACTCAACAACGCCTTCCGCACCACCCGTGACGGGCGATTCATGCGCTGGTTGCCGCCTCCACTCGGCGCGATTGGAACACGCGGCTCTCCGTTCTTCAGGGTCGGGAGAGTGTCCACACCTGGGTTCGCCTTGTTCGACTCCTTGGCCAAGGCTGCGAAATTCGGCGACGGCTTGTTCAGGAAGCTCTCCACTTCATCCCACAGGCCACCACTGCTCCCGTTGCTGCTTTCATGAGGTTCATCGTCTTGGTCCTGATCTTCGTCTTCATCGTCCTGGTCAGATCCAGCGCCCCCATCGTCGTCACCGTCGTGGTAGCTCTTGCGCTGGCTCTTGCTGCTCCTGTAGGACGCCGTGGACCCCGCCGAGTGTACGCTACGGCGAGTGGATGACGACGCCGACGATAGCATACGCGCACCTGGCACCAGCGGCAACTCGACGCCGCTCATCTGTCTCGTTGCGTCGATCAGTCGAGTGCTCGATGGTGTAGTACCGTAGTACCGTAGCACGTTGACGTGGAGCTGGTCGGCTATTCCGGGACCGGTGCAGGCTTCATGTTCAGCACAAAAATACCCCAGGGTGCTGGCAGCTCAATGACTCTGCCACTGTATCCTTGTGATGAAATGCATCGACCTTCCACCAGGAAAGGCACGAGGCTACACAGCCTACACGAACACGTAGAACAGCGTCGGGTTCCCGAGTTGATACAGTGCGAGCTGAGCGAGGAACCGCGCCGCCAATCCACCAGCGATCAGCAGTAACAGCGCCCAGGACCACGGCTTCTCACCGATCAGCAGCTGCAGCGCGAGCGCGTTCGAGCACACGACGATCGCCCCAATCACGTGCACGAATGTCCAGTGGAATTCCCAGATCACCGTGAGCAGTGCAAACATTTTCCCGAAACTGGAGATGCAAATCGCCGTGCCATAGCGCACGACCCACAGTGACGCGCTGTGCTGCTTGACGCTGCGCTCGTGGTGACAGAGGAACCGCCACCAGCCACGGTGGAACGGGTCCAGCCAGATCATGGCGAAGAGCGCCGTCACCAGAACCACGTTTTCCACGAGCGACACGAGAATCAGATGCAGCGAGTACTGGCTGATGCGCAAGCCCGTGATCTCGCCCTCTTGTGCGGACAGGTGCTGCCGGTACAGGACCGAGTCGTCGCGGAAGACGACGCCGCGCTTGCGGTCTAGGAGGTACGCCTTGACGTTCATGTCCAGCATCACCAGGATCACAAACAGCTTGAGAATCGTGCGCTGTTCAGTATCATGGTATTAATACAGAGAGGGTGAGAATATGTATGGATAGTCTCTGTGTATGGTCACGTACGAGCTGTGGGGGCTGCGTGAGGTTGTAGAGCACGTGGCGGTAGACCTGCGGCTTGAGCAGCATCACCTCGAGGAAGAGCAGCACGTTGTCGTACTCGACATAGGGATCGGCGACTGCGTTGCAAGAGGAGCAGATCGCGAGGCGCACGTTGCCTTTGCCGTAGTCGCGCACGAGCTGCGGCACCTCGGCGCCGCACTCGACGCACACGGACACGCGGCTCTCGGTTGGTGTCATTGTGGACTTGGAAATGATGCAGTCGTGGTTGGTAGCTTTCTGGTGTTGCACGAAGGTTGTTCGAACGTCGCACGAATGTGGCATGAATGTTGCACGAACAGTGTGGGATGTTGCTCGTACGAAGAGCCACAATCTGTTCACAAAACGCTGTTGAAGGACACCACGATGACCAAGGACGTGCGCGAGGTGCGACGCAGCGTGGAGAACGCCGACGACGGCTTCACGGACATCTACAAGGAAAATGCGCCGACTCGCTACGCTTCACCCGTGCGGTTTTGTATGCACCGTGATAAGCGCTGCAGTTGAAGAGCTGCTCATGCCTTTCGTGTGACGTCTAGGAGTATGATTATCGTTCGAGAAAGTTCCCCATCCGCACGGGCATTGCGGCCATCTCGCTGTTCGCGCTTGGGTCGATCTTGATCTACGTGAGTACTTTGATCGGTCTGGATGGAGAGCGACGAGGCCTGTCGTTCTTCATCCTCGGGCTGATTGGTACGTGGCTTCTGGTGCATATCGATACATCACCACATTGGCCAACTATTTGTTGCTACCCAGCGTTCATCCCGGGAAGTTACGCCACCGTGCAGCTGTATGGATCCTACAAAGGCTGGAAGGGATACGACTACAGCCAAGTACCGTCCTACGATGACTGAGGATCTTGGACCAAGAGCACGGGTGTACCATTCGATACTTCATACACGGCTACCTTTTGTATAACCTAAACTGTGTGCTGTAAACTACGGCTTGGTGGCTGATGCAAATGGATAGGACTTGCGTCGCTTGTTGTATTCGTGGCGATACCGGTCCTCGTCGTCGAGTCGCTGGTACGACGAGGACCGATGCGACGCCGCGTAGTACGACGCCTTGCGAAAGAGCTGGTCCGAGGCGACATCACCAACCGTCGGTGGCGCTGCCAGCAACGGCAGTAGGTTCTCCTCCTCCTCACTGGTTGGGGCTCCGTTGTTGCGGCTCGCGACCACGTAGATCCCCACGAGAATGAGCACGAGACTCAGCGAGTAGACCACAAAATGCCACGCGGAGAGCTGGTTCATGTCTTGGAAAAAGCAGAGACCGGAAATCGCGCCACTCATGATGTAGCTGGCTTCATACAGGTAGATCACGACCACGGCGTCATCCACTTTGAGCGCAGCATTCAGTAGATACAGACCCAGCAGCGCCGTGGACAGCGCGCCGACGATACAGATGTACATCACAGGGTGCGACCACACGTGCTCATCACGTCCGTTCTTGGCCAGGCGCATTGCAGCTGCGAGGAAGAAGAGCTGGCCGCTTGCGATTCCAGCCAGCACACTGATCGACACCTTCTCGATCCGTGTAAGCGTCGCCTTGTCCAGCCGCATCACATCTTTTGGCACGGACGACGAGCGATGTGACTGGCCTGCGATGATCAGCGGTTGTCTTGACTGATGCAACAGGAAGAACACGATCACACCGAGAGCGATGGAATACAATAGAAACGGCACGGTCACGAATCTCGATGACAGCTCGTCGACTGGCAGTGGAGGTGTCTCGTGGCTGCCCGATACACCAACCAGCACACAGCCGACAAAGATGAGCAGTGCGCCGATGAAATCGTGTGTCGTCAGGCGCTCGTTTGGCAGAAGAAGCGGCCCCATCAGCGTGTTCCATCCGATGGTGAGGCCAGCCATGGGCGCCAGTAGTGACTGCGACGCGAACGAGTACGCGGTGGCGCCTAGCGCGGGATTGAGAACCAGCATCGAGAGCAGACCGGCGTAGAAGTACATGTACCAGGCTTTGGAAGTGGTGGGCGGCGTGGTGTCGGTTTTGCCCTCGACTTTTCGCTGTAGCTCTTCATCTTCTTCGCGTTCTTTTTCGTTGTGCGCGAGTTTGAGGAAGAGCTTACCGAGGATGCCGAATATGCTGGAGATGGCGCTGAGGAAGAGGCCCAGCGGCCACCCGACAAAGCCCATGCGATCCGTGTGTCGTGCGCCGGTAGAGCCGCGAATATCGAGACCTGCTTGTGTCCGAGGAATCAACTTCAAAGAGAGTAACCAACGTCCGACACACATAATAACCAACGTCGAAAATAACGAACGTTTTATTTGCAAATGCACACGCTTCAACATGCAGAAACACACACATCGAAGCCCTCTTCTTACATGACTCGGAGCGAGCGGTTCCCGCGACGTTCGTTGTTGTTGCCGCTGTTGCTGTTACCGTTGTTGATCGAGTCGAAGTCATAGGACCGGTTAACGTTGTTGTTGTTGTTGCGGTTGTTGCCGCTGTTGTTGTTGGCTCACCAGCAGCAGCTCCACCGCCACCTCCAGCCCCAACCGGCGCACAGCTCACTGCGAAGATGTACAACATCACGGTTAGACTCGCATCGACAACGACTTCTTGTCAGCCATCCTAATAATGCAGCTACGTACTGTAGACCTCCCACTTCTCGACATGGGTACCAATGTACATGGCCTGGATCATCCTGGCTCCGTTACACTTGCCACCGAGGGAAACACTTCCGACACCGTTACCCATGCAGTTGTCGTTGTAGAACACCTTCGTGTTGTCGCACCAGACCTCACAGGGACCAGGGTGCCCCCACGGAAACACCACCGCGGACGGCAGAGGCTGCCTCTCTCCATTGGCAAGCGCCCAGCCACATTCCTTCGTGGCTGATCCAGTGCCTGTGAGCGCGGCGTTGCTCATGATAAACGACTTGAGCGAAGCCTGACCCCGTATCGCCGCCGTCACCTTCTCAACACCCTGGTAACTCGGGATGTCCCTCGCGAAGTTGTTGCCGTTGATACGCATCACCGGGTTCATGTACTGGTAGAAGCCCTGAGGGTACGTTGGCTTCGGGATCGTCATCGCCGTGTGTGCGTCGGCAACCGAAGCGATGGCTGCAACCACAGCCACGAGGTACAGAGCTTGAACCATTCTTGTCGTTGATCGAGTGCTTGTTCGCGAGCAAAATGTGAAGTGACCATCGATACCCTATTATAGGGGTAGCATTTTTCATCAACACAGCGCTCTCTCGTCCACCCTTGAACACCTCTGGTCTTCTCAGTGTAGCTCTTCACTTGATTCTCAACATCCAGCGCCATCGCTTCAATGACTGTCTGCTTTTTTTACCGAATAGTCGTTGACAAGCATCCACCAGATTGTCTCCTCTGTTCCCTTTACGGACATGTTATATCGAATAAAACTGTCCTATAGTTCTGCCATCACACGTCACAACGCACGACTTCGCTCAGTGGAAATTGGCACCAAAGTATACACATGTAAGAACAGGACATTGTGGACGTTGAAGCTTCAGCCGTCCGTCATCTTCGCTGAAGACAGCGACAGCATTGGTGCGGTGTGCATTTTCGTCGAGACTCTCGACTAAACGCTCTCTCGGCAACAGAGCCATGAGGTACATTGTAGCTGCATTACTGATCCACCGTGCTGTACAGTGAGGAGAAACTGAGGCAAATGATCGTTTGCTGTCTTGATGGCTTAGTCGTGGATGGCGTCTAGTCAGTAGAGTCGCAAATTGCGACCGCAACGCGTTCACGTGCATGGTACTAGTAGTACTGTATGATAGCGTCGGTAGCCGAACACTCTACAGTAGATTCATGCTCCCCTGGTCGTGGTCCACATTCTCGTTCCTGTGGCTCTAAAATTCAGAGGCTCTGATGGCTGGTGTGGACGTCCTGGGTCACGCCAACTCTCGGTGGTGACCTGCACACCTGCAAGCCCTGGGTCACACCAAGTCTTAGTGGCGACCATCACATCCAATACCACATCGAGCGACACACACGTGAAATACTTGTTCCTTGGTGGCGCGCAGACC
The DNA here is from genome assembly GCA_023337575.1 of Pythium chondricola. NCBI lineage: Eukaryota > Oomycota > Peronosporomycetes > Pythiales > Pythiaceae > Pythium > Pythium chondricola. Next base: position 2,398 of record JAADXF010000380.1, on the reverse strand, counting down.
CACTTTTGTTGCCCCCCTCTGCTCTATCGTACTCGGACGAACTGGAAGAGTATTTGAAGTCGAACTCTGTTCTAAGTTGTACTAGTACTGATCAAACGAGGCTCACTGAATCTAATTGCGGTGGCGGCGGCGTGTGCAGGACGAGGCGGGAGACAGGGGCAGATGTCGGCGCAGTCGTTGGCTCATCGTCGTCATCGTCGGCGTCGCCCGCAGCGCCATCACCAGTCGCGCCTGAGTCGAAGACGGCAGCTGGGTCAGTTGTGGTGCCACCAACAATCGGGACGCAGTTGCCTGGCGACATAGACTCAATTTAGTTGTCCAGCACTCGGAACACATCAACGAGGCCTGGTAACTTACTGTATACTTCCCAGTTGGACACGTGGGTTCCGACGTACATGGCCTGGATCAGACTCGCACCGGCACACTTGGTCTTGTCGACCTTGACCTTGCCGACGCTGTTGCCCTAGCACTCATTGTTGTAGAAAATGCGCGTGTTGTCACACCAGACCTCGCACGGACCAGGATGGCCCCACGGAAAGTCGATGGCGTCAGGGAGAGGCTGCTTTTCAGGAAGAATTCCTTACAGGTCAAAATGTGGTCAGGTCACACCTGATTCCATACAATTTTCAAGCTGATAATTGTCTGAGTAGGTCACATGTCGGTGATATCAGTACATTAGGCTTGGCCTGGAGCGTGAGCCATGCGGAGGGGGGGGTACCCCCCGCAGCATGAGTGGCAAGCGACCCACGCTTTCCAGAATGTTCTATCTTATGTGGCGCGTGCCTTGTCCGCCACGAGCGGAGCGCAGCGAAGCGTAGTTGGCGCTACAAACGCCACGCGAGCTCGCCCTATGCGCGATAAGTCAAGATATTCATGATATACTAGGATAGGTTAGAAAATGTGTGACCTCAACGTGACCTAACCTGGACCTGACCTGTAATGGACTCGACCGCTTTTCACCTGTTCTAATCGTGAGACCGCACTCTTTGTTCCCGGTGAGACCATTGATGGCGCTGAGGTTGATGTTGTTCATGACCATTTGACGGAGCGTCTTGTAGTCCTTCATGACGGCATCCACCAGCTTCGTGCCGTAGTAGTCCGAACCCAGCTTGAACGAGCTGCTCTCGATACGACCATACGGCGAGTTGCCATTGTAGAAGTCGTCTGGCCACTTGACAACAGGCACGACCATGTTGGTGTGGGCGTGGACTGCCATACTCATGGTGGAGAGGACAGCGGCAGACGCAACGGCCGCTTTGTCCTTTGAACAAGCAGTTTCATCGATGTGAACGTGTAAATTATCAATCTCTCTATGTAGCCGTATGCAAGAGTGACTCAGCTGGACTCGTGGGTCGTGGGTCCGGGTTAGAGTAGACGGGTCGGGTCAAGTCAGCGACCGGGGACCCACGAAAGGGGTGGCCAAGGGGAAGTGTGCGGGAGAGCGTGGGGGACTTTGTCCGGCGTCTACGCGTGGCAGTCAATCAAGAATCGGGAACCAAGGAGGTGAGTGCTAGGAGAAGGATTAAACCCTAGGAGTTTAAGTCCTAAGTACATGGGGTTTTGTACTTCGTGCATGAACATGGGTTTGTCTCCAGTCCAGTTAGTGGCGTGGTGTACCGGACGAGCGGTAAAGGTTCTTGGAGTGTAGGCAGGGAGCCGTGGATGCCGCTGTGTATATTGGCCCTGGGGAGGCTGTGCATGTTGGTCAGCGGCGTTGAAGCGGTCACGTACACATACTGTAAGGGACCCTAGACGAAGGACACTGGACGTACTGTGGATAAGGAGACAACCCAGACGGACATGGACGGTGGTGTATTTTGTGTGGCGCGGGCCGTTACAGTTCTAACTCTGGCTCCCGTGTAGACCGACGTCGAGGCTACATCACTCAAGTCAACGTTTAGGAACATCTTAAGCTCCTTTGTCACATAAACGCCCAGTTGAACACCCAGTTGGTGCAGTACTTCGTTTTTACTACGAAGTACGAAGGTCGTAGGACCGAACTTTCCGTTTGAAGGGACAATACAGCACCATGATATGACCCTTTACAGCCCCTTCGACAGATAATGTACTGTTTCATGACATATTTGAATCCCATAAATTGGTATACACCATGTATATAACGTATTGAACGTGTTCATACGAACATCTATGGCCATACCATCACCTTGCCGATCGCACCGACCCACGCCGACATGAGGTTTTTCTGGAATCAAACGTTTGTTTGTGCACGAGGTTTTTTATCACTGCTCACAGTCTCCAAAGCGATGGAGCGTGCGCGTGGCCGGAAGGCCGGCACCGTGAACACCCCGCTCTCCGCTCGGCGCAAGGCAGTGGCTGAATACAAGGCTCGTGACCGCGGTGTGACTCAGGCGACGATTGCTGCGAAATACAACACGAG
>JAADXF010000379.1:0-20715 GCA_023337575.1 Pythium chondricola | reverse complement strand
TTTACTCACGACGTGTGGCTAGATCTTTTCTATCACAACGTCAGAGCTCTTGAGCCTGGTGGAGCGACCACCCGGGCACGCTCTTGGCGTCCTTCACCCGCAGTCGCAGGCGCGCAAAGCACGTGAACGCCGAGTCGGTGGCTGCGTAACACGGCACGAACTCGTTCAGCTGGTCAAAGACCACGGCGACGCCGCCGTTTCGCAGGGGCTGCGCAAAGAGCTTGTCCAGTTCCGCTGCCTTGTGCTGCTGCAGTCCATTCCAGTACGGCACCCAGGCGATCGTCGCGCCCTCCTGCAGGTTCTGGCCGTCCACTGCGATCTACAAGACACACATCCGCAGCGTTAGGGTCCTGAGCTAAGTGTGTCAGATCGATCAGGACGGATCACGCACGAAGATGCTCTCATTGGCGAATGCGAAGGTCGGGTCCAGCGTGGAGATCTCGATCGCAACGCGCTGGGCAGTCCGTGTGTCCACCACGAACCGGTAACTCATGCTACTGAGTGTCGCGACCAGCACCAGTGTCTTGAGCCACAACCGGTGGAACTGGAGGAGTGAAACCACTAGCAGCGCTGCAGCCAGTGACTCGAGCACCAGCTCACGCACAGCGACACTCAGAAAGAGCAGTGTGGCATTGCTCTCGGACGCCAACAGCCTGCGCCAGTCGTCCACCATCACCATCGCGCACGTCGGCATTTCACTGACGGTGCTTGGCAGTTGGAGAAATGACGCGACCGTTGGCACGGTAAACTCCTCGCCGCAGAGCCGTGATGACAGTAGCAGCAAGAGTACGATAACCACCAGCACATTGGTGGCCATCTTGACCAAAGACTGCGTCAGACTCGAGCTCTGGAGTGGCCACACTCGGCGCTTTCGCCGGCGACCAAGACACCGTGCGACAAACACGTATAGCGCCAATGGGGCGACCGTGGCGGTGGCGGCAGTCCACACCACGTTCTTGAACCAACCGCCTCCTGCGACCCACGCGCCGATTCCCCCGTTGCTCAGATCGGCCTCCTGCTGCTGTTGCTGTTGTTGTTTGGTGGCTGACGCTGTGCGGTCTTCCAAGTCATCAACATCATCATCTTCATGCTCACTGTCGTCATCTTCCGAGATCCAGCGATCCTCACTCGCTCCCTCTCCTTCTTCCTTGTCATCCAGCTCCTCTAGTTCCGAGTCCTCTTCGTTATCCCAGCTCTTGAGCATGTGCTGCATGTGCAGCATCTCGATCTGCTCGTCCTTGGTCTGGATGTACGCGTCGTTCCACTTGTCGTCCACGAAGATCGGCTGTTTGGTCGCGCGCGCACGAGCGCGTGTCAGCATTGGCATCTCTGCACTGCGTAGTCCTCTTACGTCCACGGGGTCAGCGCGGTGCGCGTCACAGAGCGACGGTTCTTGGCGGTGGCGTTGCGCGGGTTCCCGCGTCACTCAAATTGACCCCGCCAGAGAGCTACACATTAAATTACAGGACGGTCCTCTATTCCGTTTATTTCATAAAATGATATGGCTACATAATATCACTTTCTACCGAAAGAACTGCATCAGATCCTGCAAACTGAGCCGCTCACTCGTGCGGTCGTCGCCGCCAGCCTTGGCCGCCACGAGCACGTGCTTGGCAAGAGATTCCTTGCGCTGCTGCAGCTGCAAGATCATCTCCTCGACTGTGTCCTCTATGACGTACCGCTTGACCAGCACCTCGCGCCACTGCCCGAGCCGATGGACACGGTCGATCGCTTGCTCCTCCACGCCCGGGTTCCACCACGGGTCCAGTAGCACAACGACGGATGCACAGGTCAGATTGAGGCCGACACCGCCAGCCTTGAGGCTGATTACAAGCACGTCGATGGCTGGGTCGCGGTCAAACTCGTGGAGGACCTTTTCGCGAGCTTCCTGGCTCAGTGCGCCGTGGAACTGGCGCGACACGAACCCATGTTTCGCGAGCAGCTCGCCTACCATCTCGAGCATGTGCGTCCACTGAGAGAAGACCACGACTTTGCGTCGCTCGCCGCCTGTGGCCGTATCCTTGGCGCGGATTGACTGCAGATCAGTGATGAGCTGCTTGAGCTTGGTGCTCACAAACAGATCCGAGGTGTCGTCCTTGCTGGGCTGGGACCCTCCGATCTCGTCACTGCTGTCGCTGTCGATAGCAAACACCTTGGTCAGATCCACGGGCGCTCGGCACACGGGACACGCGGCGTCAGGGTCTGCGGTCACGCTCTCGTGGAGGCAGTCCCGACACAGCAGGTGGGCACATGGGGTGAGAACACCGCGACGTGGCGGGTCGAGACACACGGGGCACTCTTGCGCTTCCACACCTTCTTCACGAATCTGTGTGAGCACGTTCTGTACATAAGAGGATGGTGCAGCTTCACTTGTGGTGTCACGCTGGAGCTGCGTCGCGATGCGGTGCAAGTACTGTTCCATCGACTCCCCACCCTGGCGCTGGAGCTGCTGGTGGTGTTTTTGCTTCGAAGGTGACGCCTTCTCTTGTTGCTCGATGGACTCGCGACCAAGCGCGAGCAGCGGGTGGTCGCATGCTTGGCGCAGTCGCAACAGCAAGGCAAAGATGGCGACGTAGCTCGTGGCGCCGCTGGCCACAAAGCCGTTGAACTCGGCGCGACTGCGGTCAAAGACTGCCTGGTAGAACGCGCGTTCTTCGAATGCGAACGTGAGCTTGACTAGATCCACGTGCTTGGGTGGAAGCTCGACAATGCGCTGGCCGAGGCGGTCGCGAGAGAGCTTGGTTCGCCGCAACAGCACCGGCTGCAACAGCACTTTGAGGCGACCAAGCGCAGCGGCGTCGCCCTGCTCGAACGGCTTTGCGATCACACGCTGCCACCACGCGTTTCGACACCAGGGCTCGTACTGCAGGAAGCTGAGCAATGAGAAGACGTCGCTCAGTGCGTTCTGCAACGGCGTTCCGGTGAGACACCAGCGATGTGTGGCTTGAAGCGCAGCGCAGGCACGGAAGTAATTGGTCTGGCGGTTCTTGATGCTGTGGGCCTCGTCCAGGATCACACGGTCCCAGTGCGACGTCAGCAACGCACTACTTGCAGGCTTCTCGAACTCGCTGATGAGCACGCCGTACGTGGTGAGCACGACGTCTGTCTGCAGCAACGACGGGACGCGGCCTTCGCCGTAGTACACTATCACGCTGATCGCGTGTGCACGGAACCGATCTTCGATTTCAGACTTCCACTGGTGCAGCAGGCTCAGTGGTGCGATAATGAGTGTCTTGCCACGACGGCTGGATGTGCTCGTGCTAGGCGGAGCCGTCGGTAGACAGTGGCGACGGTAGGCGACAAGGGAGAGCAGCATTACCGTCTTGCCCATGCCCATATCGTCGGCGAGGATGCCGCCGAGGCACGGCGTGGGCGGTGCGGGCCGGGTCAAGCTCGCGATGCGCTCGAACGGGTTCACAAAGTACAGGTCTTTGGAATGGAACGATCGCTGCTCCCACAGCTGCAGGCACAGGTACAGAAGAGTGGTATCCGTGAGTGCATCATGGTGGAGACAATCAGTCCAAGACGGTGCTGACTCACCGGGTTGGCGTCGGCGCTCTCGCTGTCGGTGGCGGTGGAGACCCGTTGCGTTTCCCGCCAGATCATCCACTCGAGTGCTTGTTTCTGGTGGGTGCGAAGACTAAAGTCGGTCTTGAAGAGCGGTGCAAGCTGCGCAGCCACGTCCACTGCCAATTGGTCTGTCGGCGTGGGCGCGAACGCTGAGAAGATGGCCTCGAGATCTTGTGGCGCAGCGTCTCCTGCTTCCTCGTTCTTATCAGCAACAGCCTGAATGGTTCCTGCACTGTGAGCACGATCTAGTGCCCAGTACAACGCATCCGACAGGTGGAACAGTGCGTGGTTTTCTTCAAACACATCGAACGCTCGTGGGTGCACGTAGACAAACAGCAGGAGTCGGAAGGAGGCGAAGACTTGGCTGGCCGATAGCGGCTCGAGACATACGCCGCCAAGCGTCGCCAGTCCCTCTTTGAGCAGCGGGTGGAAGGCGACCTCCCACTCGCGATCAAGGCGGCCTAGCTGGACGTGATCCATTGTGGACACGCGCACGACGCCGTTCAATGTGGCCTGGGATCCGCTCGCGGTCACTGTGGAGGTACCTGACCGCGCGCGCTTGCCACCGACATTCTCTCCTTGAAAGAGCAGTCGGTCGCCGATGGAAAGCGCCGTGTTGGCGCGGGTGATGGACGCGCGCACCTCAATAGAGCCCAGCAATCGATACGGAGCGCCTGTAAAGTCGCTTTCAAAGTACACGACTGCATTGGTGACTCGCTCGTCGCATTGCGCAGTCGATGCGCCATACTCTGTCGCACTAGCGGTCGGTAAGGACGCCATGCGCTCGAAGAATTCGCCTGCCGCGACGTGAATGGAGAAGCAGTTTCGAGCGAGCAGCGCCTCGATTTGGTCGTCAGGGAGGTCGATCCCAAGCTCACGCATCTGTTGCACTTTCTTGGCGAGTTTCTTGGCTTCCTGGTCCTTGGAACTGCCCACGGACGACAGAAACGCGTGCATGCCGGTGATGCCATTCGACGGCTTGGCGCGCTTAATCGGCGGCGTCTTGGCGGCAGCTTTCGCCGTGGAGCCGCTACCAAAGCTCGTCCGTCTGTGCGCGCACATGGCGCAGGTCGTGATGCTCGCAGTGGTCTCGGAGGTGTTCTCAAAAGTGCACCGCGAGCATGTCCACGAGATCGCCATCATGCAGGTTTTGTGCGGCAACAATGGAACTCATTCGTCTTTTGGCGCGAATGACAACGCACATTGCATACCAGAGGTTTATATTCTTTATGAAAGGTAATTTATGTGGCACAATGTGGCACATCTCGCTGGTCAGTGGTCACGACCGCACCACCAGAAGCTCTTCCAACCACGCAAGGATGCTGCAGCCGTCGCGATGGACGCGCGTGGCGCAGCGCCTCGTGCGCCAGCACTCGACGGGCAAGCCAAATGTGCAAGTGCACCGCTCGCGACTGCCCACGAGTGGTCCGGGCCTGGGTGATTTCATCCGCGAGTCCCGCGTCAGTGACGACGGCCACCATCACCACCATGACCACTCGGGTGCTCTCCATGAAGAAAGCGAGATGAACTTTCCGTCGTCAGGCAAGATCCGCTCGCTGGAGGAGCTCGAGGAAGAGGCGCAGGCGGCCGCGCAGACGCGGTCCTTCTACATTGAGACGTATGGCTGCCAGATGAACTCGGCCGACTCGGAGATCGTGCGCGCCATCCTGCTGGAGCACGGCTACGCGCCGACCAGTGACCAGGACAACGCCGACGTGATCCTGCTCAACACGTGCGCCGTGCGCGACAACGCCGAGCTCAAGATCTGGAACAAGCTCGAGCACTTGCGCCAGACCAAGGCCAAGTTGCTGCGCACGCGCAAGAAGAACCTGCAGCTGCCAACCGTCGGCGTCCTCGGGTGCATGGCCGAGCGCCTCAAGACGCAGCTGCTGGAGTCGGACAAGATGGTGGACCTCGTGGTCGGACCCGACGCCTACCGCGACATCCCGAACCTGCTGCATGTCGTGCGTGGCGGCAACGCGGCCGTGAACGTGCAGCTCTCGCTGGACGAGACCTACGCTGACATCGCGCCCGTGCGCTCCGACCCGGACAGCCCGTCGGCGTTCGTGTCCATCATGCGTGGCTGCAACAACATGTGCTCCTACTGCATCGTGCCGTTCACGCGCGGACGTGAGCGCAGCCGCGTGATCCAGTCGATCGTGGACGAGGTGCGCGCGCTGAGTGACCAGGGCGTCAAGGAAGTCGTGCTGCTTGGCCAGAACGTCAACAGCTACCACGACAAAAAGTCGGAGGGCGCCTCCACGCTTGGCCGTGGGTACGAGTCCGCGGAAGGCTTCTCCAACATGTTCCGTCTGCGTGACGCGCCAGGCTACCGCTTTGTGGATCTGCTGGACCAGGTCTCGTTGGTGGACCCGGAGATGCGCATCCGCTTCACGTCGCCGCACCCAAAGGACTTTCCGGACGCCGTGTTTGAGCTCATGCGTGAGCGCTCCAACATCTGCAAGAGCATCCACATGCCCGCGCAGAGCGGTAGCACCAGCGTGCTCAAGCGCATGCGGCGAGGGTACTCGCGCGAAGCGTACCTAGGTCTGGTGGACAAAATGCGGTCCAAGCTACCTGGCGTCGCCATCTCGTCCGACTTTATCGCAGGGTTCTGTGGCGAGACCGAGGAGGAGCACCAGGACACGGTGTCGCTGATGCGTGCGGTCGGGTACGACCAGGCCTTCATGTTCGCCTACTCGGTGCGTGCGCGTACCCACGCGGCGCACAAGATGGCCGATGACGTCCCACAGGAGACCAAGCTGCGCCGTCTGCAAGAGATCATCGATACATTTGGTGAGGTGATCACCAAGAAGAACCGTGTCGAGGACTCGGACCGACTCCATGTTGTGCTGGTGCAAGGCCCCAGCCGCCGATCCACCGAGGATAAGCCGATGCTCACAGGCCTCACCGATACGAACAAGCGATGTGTGTTCCCAGATCTCCAGGTAGCGGGCACGCTGGCAGAGCACCAGCACCACGCGCAAGCGCTCGCCTCCGAGTTCTTGCCTCTACCACCGTCTGTGGCCGGTGCGACCGGTGTGCGAGCCACGCGTGGTGACTACGTGCTTGTCCGAGTGCATGAGGCAGGTCGCCACACACTCCATGCCACGCCAGTGGCTCGCTCTATGCTCCAGGAAATCTCCCGGCTCGTGCCGAGCGAGCTGCTGGGCGCGCGTCCACACGACAGAGCGACCTGGGATCTGTAGAATGCGGTTCACCCAGTGTATAATTGAAATAGACGTCTCATCGAAGAGAAAACGGTTGGATTGCATGACGTAGAGCAAGCACATCATTCTGCATGCGCACGATGTCTACTTGGCCGCCACGGCTCGCGCCGCCTCGGCTGCGTTCTTCTGCATCTCCATCTGCATCTGGGAGATCTGTGCATGATTGAACAATGGCATTAGATGGAGCATGAGCACTATCGCTGCTGATTGAACCACGCACGTTCTTGCGGATCTCCACTGCCTCCTTCTCCTTGTGCTCGATCTTGTTGTTGACCTTCTCCCTGATCAACGTAGACACAAGCAATCAGCACAGGCAAACGACTTGGATAATGCATACAGCACGCACAATTCGTTGTTGATGAACTCGAGACGCTTCTTGACGTTCGACTTGGCTTCGTTCACGTCTTGCTTGAGCAGCACGGGGCCGATCAGCTTGTACACCTTGGCGTCGTCGTCGAGTAGATCCAATTCCTGAAGATGAGCTCAATGAGATACGCTCCTTCGTGTCGTTAAAGGGGACTGTCGACTTCCGCCATACCTGCTTGACCATGTTGTTCTCATTCGCCTGCTGCGCGAACTGCTGGCGCTGCGTCGCGAACGCTTGCACCTCTATAAGGGAAATGGCGCGGCTCAGAGGAAGCGCAACAATATGGACTGTTTCTTCGCGAGGTTCTCACCTTCTTGGAGCGTGCGATATCTCGCCATCTCGGCGTCGACTTGCACGGACATACTCATCTTTGGTGGTGTTTTTGACTTTGATCTTTACAACACCAGTAGCTGTGGAGAGCTCCAAGGTTTCAATTAAGTATCATGCGACGTGTGAAAGAGCTCGAGGGTTTACTTATGCGAATTTAACCATGTTGGCCTGGACCAAGAGTCGCAGCTTTGGTGCGAAGACCACATCACTTGAGAGCTGGCGGAAGATGCGTGGGTCTTCTTGGCAGCGGCGTAGCTGCTCCATGAACTTGACGTCCGAGAGCACTGCCAAGAGCTCTGGTTTGTCCATAATCTTCTGTACCTGCTGCTCCTCATCCGGGGATCTGTCCATGTTGGCGATGGCTTGGCGACGCGCCTCGTCAAGGTCCACAATAGCTGGTGATGGTGCTGCCTTTTGCTGTGGCTGCTCTTTTGGGGCTGGCGACGTTGCCTCCTGCCCCTTGCTCAACTGCAGGATGGCATCACCCGTGGTCAGAAGATGACGCTGAGTAGGCGCACACGAGGTTGAGTACTTCGTACCTCTTCAAAATGGTCACCTAGAAACTCCATAAAGTCGCGGAGCATTCGCGAGACGTCTGCGTCCTGTTGGTACTTTTGTATCGCAGCCTGTGGATTCTGCTGTAGCTCATTCATCGCCTGCGAGAACCGCGGGTTCTGTAACGCTGTCAACAGAACGCACTGTCATGCCTACACTTCGTGCCACAGTTGTCAAGGCCTAAGCTCACCTTGCAGCAACAACGGCCGCTTCGCCAGTTTGGCGAAGAATCGCTCGTCCATCCACTCTGCATAATCACATGGATCAGAACCCCATCGATCCATGTCCAGCGGCTGCGCCACGCACCCTTGGGGTTGAGCTGGTTCATGCTCTTGAGCACATCTTGCACTTCAGGAAACACGAATGAAGAGGAGGCGGCGTCTTCTTTGCGGCCGTGGTTGTCTGTACCTTGCTTAACGACCAATAGAGACGACGCCTTCTTCTGTTCCTGTTCATAGTGCAGTTGATCGTCAAACGCAATGGATCAACACAAAGGTAGTTGCGAACATCCTCGTACCTTGGAGGCATCGTCCAGGACTTCCAGTTTCTGGGGCTTGGCAGTCGACGCACGCGTAGACTTCTTCTTGCTAGGTGCAGTAGCAAAGAATCCCTTCTTGAGTCCTGCACCGAAGCTGCTGCTGTTTCGTTCCTTCTCTTGCTGCTGTCGCTTGGCCGCCTTGGCCTTGGTGGCGATCGTGACCATCTCATCCATGATACTCGTGTCCGATTCGGCCTGGTTCCTGCTGATTCCATCGTCGACTGCATCGTCCAAGAGTGGAGGCTCCTCTTCATCAATGACAGTACTGGCGCGCAAGTTCATCGTTGCGTGCTTGATCATATTCCTTTGCGAATGAGAATGTTACTGAGGCAGATTGCGACGCTTCGCTGTTCTTCCATTTTTGCTGTACTGGTAGTGCCAAATGCGTCGACGGGCGTTGGTCGCGAGGATCAAGTCTCCGGTAGCCCAGCGCTTGCATGGCGTGTGCGTCGCCTGTGGAGGCCGCAACGTCGTGCGGTTCACCAATGGGACATCGGCATTCATCCAATGCAGGTCCTGTGGCGTCGCCAGTCCCGACTTCATCCTACCGGGTGAGCCGAGTGGCATCAGCGATGCTGACCGAGTCCCTTCAGATAGCAACCAAGTGAATGGTACAATGAGAGCCTATGCATTGTGGGAACGTGACTTTGCACTCACCTTGGCATTGTTCCCAGCGATGATAGATGGGATGATCTCTGCACTCACACACGAGCGAACGGCACAGCATCTACAAAAGACTCTCGCCAAAGGTTCGATGCTCTCCGATCCCTCTCCTCTGACAGTGAATCTTCTCACGTAGTACCTGACATGCCAATCACCACCGCAGTACATGGAGACGTCGCACTCATCTCCTATGTGAGTCTGCTTTTTCTCCAGTTGCTTGACTGATAGTCTCCAACAGTCGTATCTTTCTCATGTAGCACTACGTGCCCGTGGTTACTACCGCCTGTGCCGTCGTCGCTGGACGGTACGGCTTTGTGGGCTCGACTGAAGGTGTTAAGGAGAGTCTTCGATATGCACAGCGGTTCGCAGCGGTCGGAGACGACGGAGTACTCACCGAGAAACTCATTCGCCTTCGCCGAGTGTTTGCACCGACCGGAGCCTGGATCAGAGAGGACACTGAGGCAGAAGCAGATGACCAGAAGCGCAAAAAAGAAGAGCAAGAGCAAGTGCTCAAGAAGCAGCAAGAGGCTGAGCGAATGCAGCGTATCGCCGAGGAGAATGCAGCACAAGCCAGGCTGCGTGCCAAGAAGATCGCGCTGGGACTCGATCCGTCAGTCCCACGCCTCCCACTGCTTGAGAGTTCGCCTCCAGCCACTCTCATGACATACGCTGATCGTGAAGTCTCGCTGCGAGTTGTAGCACGGTACACCCAGGAGTTCCAGTGGCACTTCAACGGGAAACCCATCGCAAACGACCCAGCTTTAGGTGAGATCTATCGTGGCACACAGCGAAGTACACTGTTGATCAAGCGCCTCACTCGGCGCACCGTGGGCGAGTACTTCTGTACGTGCTCGAACGAGGAAGGCACGACGAGCTCGCCAGTGACGCAGGTGCTGGTTGTAGCGCTTAGTTCACGTGGTATCGGATCTAGGAAGGTCAAGACACTGTCACCTCAACTAGCAGTGCCGCTGAACTCTACGAGCTCGTCATCGGCACGAAAGCTTCCGGTGATGGTCGGTGTATGCACAGCTGAGACCGTGCTGTTGCTACGGGTGCAGTCACTCACACCCGTCAAGACTGTCCCTGGGATCAGCCTAGCTCACGCGTCAACGGCACTCGCGTGGCTTCCTGAAACGAAGATGTGCGCGGTAGCCACCGGTGATAAACATGCGGGTGGAGTGAGTGAGATCTCTCTGTACTCACTGGAATTGGCTCCTCCCACTGACTCCACCAAGGGTCAAAAGGCTCCGAGCAAGAGAAACCTCTCTTCGTCTCAGGCAAACTCTCCTCATCCGCCTGCTGCACCACCTCCTGCCGTACTCACTCGTCATCAAGCAACGCACAAAGTCGAGTGCACCGTCAAGGCACTTTTCTTTCTCGACCAGGGCCGATTGCTTGCAGTGTCCGATCTGCATGTTGTCATCCACATATTCGAGCTCAACCCGTCGCTCCGTCGCGTTCGCACGCTGCAGTTCGACCCGCTGCATCCGATCAGCCATATCGCAGCGATCCGCCAAGATCTATTACCGTTACACACAGTATCAGCGTACCGTGGATTGGTAGTGTGTACCCGAGACTGTGCCCAGGTCGATCTCATCCACAGCGAAGCTGGTACTACTGCTACCCTGCGATACCCCTTACCAGTGCACCGAACCACCGTGGATCCTCGTGGATTCACTATCGCAGCCGCTGGGTGTGGTGGTATCAAGAGCAAGATCTTTATCCGCAGCATCAGTGAGCGACAAGTTGGAATTCCACCGAGGCAGTTTGTGGCCCACGTCGGCAAGGTCTCAGGTATCCAATGGACCAACAAGTCCATGTTGCTCGCGACGTCAGGCTACGACGGATACATCAAGCTGTGGGATCTCGAGGCTGCCGCTAGCCCTACTTGTGTTTGGTCTCTCCATCTCGATACACGAGGGGTCCATTCGTTTTCGATCGTGGACGATGGCGACCCAGCAAGCACCACTCACCCCGTGCTGCTCGCGGTGGGTTTCACCGACTACCGGCTGCACGCCAGAGAACTCGTGCGCCTCGGTGCATTTGAAACCACACGCAATGTGGAGCTCGACGCGACGGCTGCTCGTATTCAGAAGATCTGGAAGGGCCGACGCACGCGAGACATCATCAATCAATTCATCAAACCCAAGTATAAATAGAGAAGGAGGCACACGCTAAATCACCTCCTGCCACTCTGAGTACCATCAACGCTATGGAACACCGTGCGTCCTCGCTGCTATCGCTCATCGCCTCCAAGACGCTGGAGCATGGTGGGCTAGAAGGTCTAGATCGTGAGGAAAAGGATGCGCAGGCGGAAGCGCAGCGAGCGACCACGATGATGTACGCAGCGCGGATGAAATACCTCCAAGACACTGACCAAGCGCAGCCCGACACGCTGTTCATGACGCGAAAGCAAGCCCAGAAGTTCGCCAAGCAAGGAAGCATCAAGGCAGGTATGACGCTCAAGAAACTGGACGTCGGTGGTGGCCACCACCAGTCTGCACAAGCTGATGCCAAAGGCCAGGCGGCTGCCAACTCAGGATTACCAAACTGGAAGAAGCAGCGCGGCGCTGTCCTCCTGCATGACCGCCAGCAAACGTGGCTGCCTCTCACGCAAGCTGGGTGTCATTTCTGGGAGAGTCAGGAAACGGGCGAGTGCCGATCAACGCCACCTGCGCCGTGGGCAGGGCGGCGGCACCCTGACGCTATCGCTCGAGATGAAGATGAAGAAGACAAAACACACGCGGCTGATGACGATGCGTATCCTCCATTCCCTCTCGCATTTTCGTTCTTGAATGAATGTCGGAAGTAGGTGTGGATGCTAGTAGACCTTAGTAACCTCCGAGGGCGAGTCGTTGGTGGCGGCGCTGTTGGCTTCCTCCATTCGTGTGCGGTACTTGGACGCCACGAGCTCTTCCAACTTTTCTGTTTCCTCCGCGGACATCTACAGTAGACAACACACATCCCACGTCAGCGTATAACGATCGAATCAGAACCAATGGTCATAGTGGGCGACAACTCACCTTGTATGGCGAGAACTCCACTGTCGGGAAACGTCGATTCTCCACATCCTCACGGTACTCTTCGAGACCAATACGGATACGCTCGCCAACGTCAGCGTACCGCTTGCAAAACTTTGGCACGTGCTGCGCGTGGTGAGGGTGCTGCAGCATCCCCAGTAGGTCATGGTACACGAGCACCTGCCCGCTGGTCTCTGGTCCTGCGCCGATGCCAATGGTTGGGATCTGAAGCAGATCAGTCACTTGCTTGGCGACGGGCGAAGGCACACACTCGATCACGACCGCGAACGCACCAGCTTCCTGCACGGCCAAAGCATCTTCGATGATCTGCTCGGCCTGCGACGCTACAGAGCAGCAAGTGCAGCCACCACGCTCAGCGTCAACCATCATGACTGCCATTGTGTGGCTCATCGACAACGCTGTGCGTACCCGTTCGTCCCTGTGCGCGAAACCCGCCGAGCACGCTGATGTGCTGGGGTCGCAAACCCACATGACCCATGACGGCAATACCGCCGCTCACCAACGTGCGGACTGGTGGTAGCCACAACAACAGCACGTGAGCTCGACCGCATCATTTATCTTTATTGCAGCGCATGTGACGTACTCGTCTGCGCACGTTCGCGACCACCTTCGATCTTGACACAGTCGGCCCCTCCCTCCTGTGTGATGGCAACATGCATAAATCCACGTACGACATCTGCATCTCGCGCAGGCTCTGCACGCGTACCTTGAGGAGACGCTGGGCATTGCGCAGTGCCTCGTATGGCTCTCCTTCGCACGTACCAAAGGGCATGTCTGTAACAATGAGCGGTCGCTCCGCGCCACTGCGATATCCATATCACCATCGCAAACAATGGGTCACCCACGATTGTCATGCAACAGCATCCAAGAAATGACAGCGCCACGCTTACCGCTTGACAGCGCGAGTGTGATGGATCATATCCTCGAGTGTCACGGGCAGCGTGGTGTCGTAACCCTACAAAAGATCACGCACGTTGTTATTAGTGGCGTCAAATGGTATTTTAAATACGTAACGTCATAACCAGCCGTACCAGCTCCACCATGCCCACTGAGTCGCCCACAAGCAGGATATCGAACCCTGCGAGATCCACGTGCACCGCGGACGGATAATCATACGCCGTGACCATCGTAACAGGCTTCTTCTTGCGCTTGAGAATGGCAATGTCGAGAGTGGTAACTTTTCGACGTTCGAGGAGCTTCAACGTGCGAGCTGCTGCGGCCGCATTGTAGCCACCTGGGCTGCCGCCACTGCTCTGAGAAGAAAGCGCTCGCGCTGCTTGCTGTGCAGCAACGCGAGAAGTAGAAGATCGCGCGAGACGAACGATGGGCATCATCGTTGAGGTGGAGACGCCGGACTCACACAGCAACGTTGGATCTGCATGTGGTGATGGAAGGCATGGTTACACCTGAAGTTACTAATCATAACCAGCACACGTAACTTCGAATTGTTCGTCGCTATTCAAATTTGAATCCCATCAATTCATTAAATTGATATTGCAATTCAATGGAGCTCAATTTGAAGTAGATTGCATCCGAGAACCAAAATGCTTCGCCGCGTGCTTCAGACGCGTGTGCTCGGCAGCGTCGCTGCCCGCTCCTTCTCCAGCACCCTTGCTCCTTTCCACCTCGCAGTCCCTGTCCATGACCTTCAGAAAGGTAAGAAATCCCCCCCTGTATGCTTTGCGCCATGTGATTCTTGCTCACCTTCATTGCCAGCACGCGAGTTCTACGGAGACGTCCTTGGCTTCACCGAGGGTCGCTCATCGACGTACTGGCAGGTATGCAGCTCTTCTCTAAGCCTGGAGTCCCACTGAGACTCAACTACGTGGCAATCTTCAGGATTACAGCATGCTTGGCCACCAACTGGTCGTTCACGAAGTCGCCAAAGACTACAATGCGCCCGAGTTCCACAACCCCGTGGGTGAGTACCGATGACACTTGGTTGCTGTTGGCGTAGAAGCTTATCTCATGAGACTCGTGACTTTTTAGACGCCGACGATGTGCCTGTCCCACACTTTGGTGTGGCGCTGACGGTCGACAATTTCCACGGACTCGCCGACCGGCTCAAGGCCCGGGGAGTCAAGTTTATCATCGAGCCACACCTGCGCTTCCAAGGACGCAAGGGTGAACAGTGGACCATGTTCTTTAAAGACCCAAGCGGCAACAGCCTCGAATTCAAGGCCATGACGAACCCAGAAAACCTGTTTGCCAAGTACGTGGAGAACTAGACACGAAGGTCGTGAAAGCGAGGTCACACGTAGTGATGTGATCTATTCTTTATCCCATGGCTCGTCTGGCTGAAAATCATCCATGCTATTGGCACTTGCGTCGTCGTCATCGTCTCCATCCTCTTCGTCGCCGTCTCCGTCGTCATGATCTTCATCGTCGTCACCCTCTTCTTGCTCTGCCATGGCTTCCTTGTGCATCTCGTTCGCAGTCTCGTACATCCCCAAGAACATCTCGTTGCTGCAGTCGTCCGTGGTGGCTGCTGGCTCGGAAAGCTCAGCGAGTTCCTTCTCAATCCAAGCGCATGCACCGATAGTGTCGACCCAGACACCAATGTTTTGTGTGCAGTATACGAATGATTCTTCGATCGATCCGACCTTGGGGTCTTTGATCTCTTCGACAAACTCCACAGCCTGGAGGAACGACTCGTGCCGCGCGAGGAACACAGCGATGAACGGGTTCAGCTTGAATGCGTTGCGGAATGCCTCCTGCACGACCTTCTCGGACGACCCTTCTTCCTCGAGCACCTCCCACGACACATACTCGAGGATGACGAGGCAGTACGCCAAAACTGCCGATGCCTTCTCCTTGTACTTTTCGATAAGGACACGCGCCTCGTCGCCGCGGCCTTCATCGATCAGTGCACAAGCCAGACCTTCGCGCGCTCGAACAACGTCGGCAGGATCGTACTTCATGCACAGCTTGTAGTTCTTGATACCCCGATCGGACATGCTGGCATGGCAACACGCCTCTGCGAGCTGCTTAAGAATGCTGCAGACACGACAACAGTGAGCACCCGACTCACGCTTAGTCTATACGAGCATACTTTCTTTCCGCACACACCTTAAATACTCCTGTGTGTCCTTGTTCTCGGCAAGCTTACCGGCGTCGAGCATTTGTTGGAAGAGATCAATCGTTTCGATCGGCTTTGGGATCTCGTTTCCTCGCTCGTCCAACTCGCCCGCTTGGATCCTCGCCAGTATGGCTGCTGGACGCGCTGCTCCTTTCAGCTTCCACTCCTCCGGTCGTAGCGGACCTTTGGGTCGGTTGGGCTTCTCTGGTTCAGGGTACTTGGGGAATGCGCGGAGCTCCTTTTCTTTCTTCTCCAGAGCGCGTTGCAGCTGAACCACTCGCATTCGCCTACGGTTCTCCGCCTTTGAGTCTCGACTGCGCTGCTTGTTTGCGGTCGCATCTTGCATGAAGGCCGCCGCCTTGCCGACTTGGCCGGCACGCGACCGCTTCTTGTGCTCGCCCATGACCAATTTGCCTTTCAATTTTGGGTGTGTCTGTTGGTTGCCATTCGTTCACCCAAAATAACGTTTTATCCCCGTAATTTACCTTGACGAGTGTCTTTTTGGGTGGCGTCCTGCCACAGTTGTGAGTGGCGGAGAAATCATCAAGCATGTTCGCCAAGCGTGTGGCCGTTGCCTGCGCACTCGCACAGCGCTCGGGTGTGCGTTCGTTCGCGGCGCCAAAAGGTGGCAAGGGAGGCAATGCCGCCGCTGCTATCGTGGAGGAAGCCGTCGATCTTGCGCGCTTTGTGCCTACGAACATTTACAAGGAGGGTTCACACCCAGAACTCAAGGACAAGTCTGAGTACCCCGAGTGGTTGTTCCAGCTGCTGGACGTGAAGGCGACCGTGGGCGAGTTGGAGCGCACTGGCTTCGATAACCTGACGATGGAGGAGCAGAGACGGTATCTGACATTAACGAACCGCCGCATCGTGAAGAACAACAACGCGGCCAAGTCCAAGAAGTAAGTTTCGTTCCTGGAGCGATAGATTCACAGTCTTCCAAGGAACCAGAGCAGCAGGCAAGTGCAGTCGAATGGGCGGTCTTTAGAGATAGGTTGACTACGTACGGCAGTGATTACCCCATGTTTAAATTCCTGAAGACTCAAGACTTGTTGGAATTGCCTACTTGCTCTCGTGCCATCTCCTCGAAGGTCTGAGCCGCTTTCTAGACCGCACGAGCTTCTTTGAGCTCGTCATTCGCTTGGGAATCCTCCTGGGACAAGCTGTTATATCCAGCAGATAAAGGTCAGTCGTAACGTGACATGGACCGCTACCAGCTTCCTTGGAGTACGTACTAAGCACACGTTGTTTCCGTTGAGGAGCACTTGATCGCGCTTGATTTCCTTCTTGCCTGCTGGAGTGATCTCACTGCAGTGATACCACGAAGTCAGCTCAAAGTACGGTATAGGTGACAACTGTGACCGCAACACGCACTATTCCGTCACGTCGTCGAGAACCATATCTATTGTGAAAAGGGAAAGGGAAACGGGACAACACAATTCAGTCAGCCGGTTGAGATGGGTAAACGAAAAATGCGGCATCTCACGTACTCACGTAGTCATCAAAGCCGCGCAGAGTTCCAATAAACTCCTTGTCGCCCTTCATGATGATCCACAGACGAGAACCGATGCATTTGTCGATGAGCTCTTCAGTTTCATCACAGCACCGTCCGTTGAGTTAGCAGCAGGCGATACAGCGCTTCAATGCAGGGGGTGGTAGAGTGATCATGGTGGCGCCACAACCATCCTCACAGGCGCACACTTACCAAGCGGCAACAAGCGACCTCCTGACATGATTGCTCTTTGGTCTTGTTTGCTTTTTAGACGGAAACCCAAAATAAAATTACTTTGGGTTGTCTTGGAAACCAAGTTCACAAGGGGACCAAGAAAATGGTTGATCAGGATCCGGAGGAACAAGCTCATTACGAGTCGGTGCTTCTGTCCTTTCGTGAGTATGAAGCTTTTGTGATGCGAGAGATCTTCCGTCGCAAGAAGCACTTGCAGAAGCTTCCCGTGGAGATGCAGCGCCGCCTGCCCCAGTCTTCGACCTTGCGCAACTTGCACCATTTTGTGGTTGGTCAATGGCTCCTCGTATTGACCGCACAATGCGCAATCCCTCACATGACACGATTCGCAGAATGCAGCGCACCACAATCAGCTCTTCCTTGAGCGCATTATCCAGGCGCAACTAGAGTCTGGACCGCCGGTGAACCTGCCACCACCGAATCCTCGGATGCCACTGCAGAGTCCAGCCCGCCACTTGTCCAAGATCAAGAGCACATTGCATCAATTCGTGCGAGACTGGTCGGAAGAGGTAAGACTTCAAGCTATGCCAGCATCTACAAGACCTGTGAGCGCGATCTCAAAGCGGTTTCCTTGCCACGATAGGGCAAGAAGGAACGCGAGATGTGTTACAGTCCCATTCTCAAGGAACTCAAACGTGTGCTGCCAGTGAAGCCGACAAACCAGTATGATCCGCAACGAATTCGTTTAGATTCCGATGGTCTCGTTAACGTGTTTTTTTGTAGGAATGCGCAACGAGTTCTGGTTCCTGGTGCAGGGCTCGGCCGCTTGGCACTGGAGATAGCAGCAAGAGGTAACCGCAGCGTTCTTTCCTTCGCTGTGATCTGGTCTCACACCCACGATGTTACTTGCAGGATACGCGGCGCAAGGAAACGAGTTTTCGTATCAGATGCTATTCGCCAGCAATTTCATTCTGAACTGGTACACGCTTTGCTTTGTCTTTGCACGTTGCGCACTACTGTGCATTCCGCTCATTCTTCTGCGTCAATCTGTAGGGCTTCGCAAGCAGGAGAATTCGAAATTCACCCATGGATCCATAACCCGTCGAACGCCATGTCCGTCACAGACCTCCTGCGCCCTGTGGTGATTCCTGATGTGTCGCCGACCGAGATTCTCGGGTTGGACAAAGGCAACCAGCCGGACTTTTCCATGTGCGCGGGCGAGTTCTTGGAGGCTTACGCTCAAGACAGAGGTACGAGCAGCAATGTAGTGCATACTTACAAACAACAGAGGCTTACACGCGATGGTGGTCGGATGCACAGAGTGTTGGGACTGTATTGTGACCTGCTTCTTCATCGACGCGGCACCAAATGTGATCGAGTACATTGAAGCATTCCAGCGGTTGCTCAAGCCTGGAGGTTATTGGATCAACCTCGGCCCGCTCTTGTACCATTGGCAGAATGGATCAGGCGAGGAAGATGAACGCTTCGAGCAGTCGATCGAACTATCGTACGAAGAGATCAAGCACGTGATGGGGACGTACAACTTCAAGATACTGGTGCGTGCTTTGGACTGTGTGCTCGTCAGACAGAATACGCGCATTCGTGTTGACTGAGTACTTTTTGTGTGCTGCAGAAAGAGTCACAACGCGAGTGCGTGTACACGAACAACATCGAGTCGATGATGCGAACTGTGTTCGATTGCGTGTTCTTCACGGCCATCAAAGAGACCCCTCTCGCGAGTTAAGGATCCCTATAGAATGCGGCTAAATATCTTGGCTTTATTTGAATGAATGAATCAATGGGCAGCATCAGCTTGAGTATGATCGTAGCGGCGCACGGGTCGCGACTTAGTTGAGATCGTCATCATCGAAGTCGTCTGCGACCGGTTTAATAGCGTTCGTGTGCACGAGCGACTCATCGAGGCGCTCACTCGACGGGTCGGAACCCTCAACGTCCATCTCGGTATCCATTTGCATCTTCAGGCGCGCGTGAAGATGGCGTGGGTTCACGGCGCTGGCCTTCTTATCACGTGGAGGTGTGTCCATGATGGATTGACTCGAATGGAGAAACTCGGATTGCTTGCGATGTGATCCAACTTAACCTCAACTCAACTTGAAGCAGCGAGGTTTTTCATTGCGATCCAAACAACATACCTGGTTTTGGTACGGGAGGAATCGGGCCAACACAAAGAGCTCGAAACAAGAGAAGAACAAGATCGAGGGGAAATGGATCGGCTCCAGCGCTTGTTCGGCAACCTTCCTGGGCTCCCTGGCCAAGGTGGCCCCGGAGGCGATACGCCAATGGTCGATACTGCCGAGAAGGTTCATATTTCGTCGCTCGCGCTCTTGAAAATGCTCAAGCACGGTACCTATTGTCCGGCCGTGGACGGAGAGTGATGCCTTATTTGTTCACGTGTTGCTGTTACCGTCGGCAGGTCGCGCTGGTGTGCCGATGGAAGTGATGGGTCTGATGCTGGGCGAGTTCGTGGACGACTACACGGTGAATTGCATCGACGTATTCGCGATGCCACAGAGTGGTACCGGTGTGAGTGTCGAGGCCGTTGACCCGGTGTTCCAAACCAAGATGTTGGATATGCTCAAGCAAACAGGACGGTACGAGAGACAGCGGGTAATATATATTCACTCAAAGGCATCACTAACAGGGTGGTTTGTGCAGCGCCGAGATGGTCGTGGGATGGTATCACTCTCACCCGGGTTTTGGCTGCTGGCTGTCGGGCGTCGACATCAATACGCAGCAGAGTTTTGAGCAGCTCAACAGCCGAGCAGTCTCGATCGTCGTGGATCCGATCCAGAGTGTGAAGGGCAAAGTCGTGATCGATGCATTCCGCTTGATCAACCCACAGTTGATGATGCTCGGCCACGAGCCGCGACAAACCACGTCCAACATTGGTCATTTGAACAAGCCGTCGATTCAGGTTTGTTCATGTGCATCATCCACATACTTCAGCATACAGTAATGGTTGACTATGAACTTTTGCTGCAGGCCTTGATTCACGGTCTTAACCGCCACTACTACTCCATCGCGATCGACTATCGCAAGAACGAGTTGGAGGAGCAGATGCTGATGAACCTCCACAAAAACACTTGGAGTGACGGACTGGTGCTCGCCAAGTTTGAAGACCACTCGGCTCAGAACGAGAAGACTGTCAAGAGCATGCTCGCTTTGACGGCGCAGTACAACCAACGCGTACAGGACGAGGAAGAGAAGACGCCGGAGGAGCTCGAGGTGCTCAATGTGGGCAAGCTGGACCCGAAGAAGCACCTGGAGACCGATGTGTACGACCTGATGGCATTCAACACCGTGCAGTGCCTCGGCGCCATGCTTGACACCATCGTTTTCTAAGCAGTGGTTGGAACATGGCGTCATTGCTAAGTACTGCTTTTCATTCAACCCAATATTCATAGCTCAAATACAGTTGATCTCACTTCGCAAGAAGAAATCGATCGCCTTGGAACTTCTATCCTCACGCAGCTAGCTCGAGTTGGAGTCGCGTATCTCAGCGATCTTGACCGGACGGTTCTCCGCGCGCGACCGCTCCGCCGCCAGCGCCAGCAACAACGCCTCACGACCGTCGTGGCCACCCACTGGCACCAACGCATCTTCCTGACTCACCACACGAAGGAACATCTCCATCTCC